>CM072513.1:94100016-94152516 GCA_036898135.1 Oncomelania hupensis | reverse complement strand
TGTACATGTATCTATTTTACTTAATTAATTTTCTAAATATCTTTTTCGAAAATGTCCTATCTCCTTTTTAAGACCCTTCCAATTTAAGACCTCGTTTTAATGGCAATTTAAAGGTCGTAAAACTGAGGTTTTACTGTAGTCATTATCCTATTCAGTGAATGTCGTTTTTAACATGGCAAGTGTTGTGCGCTTGAGCAAAATGATCTGAATGCTTCAGTGTATGTGGCATTCATTTAACACTGTAACAATGGGAACAGTTCACACTTTTAAATGGAGCTGATAACAAAATTCATGAACAATAAACACGATATGGAGAGTTACAGAGAAGATAATAATAGACCAGGTCCTGATGCTCTTGGAATCAGAAAAATCCGCAAACAAACCTCACTGTTGTTAAGCTGCAGGGTTTAAAGTTGGGAGTAGCGATACAGCTGGCCATAAACACATGCACAATCGCACTAACCTGAAACATGCACTAACTCGACCACTTGCCAGCTGTAGGACTACCCAGAGTTGCTGAGACGAGAAGAAATTATACAGACAATGGCAGACAACACGATGAAACGATGGGAAAGATGATTACAAACTAACACACAATTTATTCATTCAAACCACTAACTCGCACACACACATGATCAAAATAGAGGCATCAAATCATACATAAATCATTAACATAAACAGCACACTTTAAATTAAGGAAAAGAGTACTCTCAGTGGCGGAAACAGAATGTAAATGTTCTTAATAAAGGAGGCGGGAGGGGAATGAAAGAGGGATAGTGCTAACAGGGAGGAGGACTGACATGATACATGTGTCCTCATTCACAGCATTCACTCATTGCCTTCAAGCTCTTGTCAAAACCCCTTTCTGTAGAACACTGACATCCCTGATGCCCTGAGAATCGACTCTTGGAGCTGGTGGCGATCGCTGATCAGACGCTGAGCGATCATTGACTGTCACGACTGGCAGTGGCGACTTCTCTTCTTGTGACGTCACTAATGCCGCCTATGGTCCAGGTTGTAGGGTAGCTTTAGCCAATGAACAGGCGTCCCAAGTGGAGGTGAAAGAGTGGAAGAAAGATGATCATTCCCCCCAAGTCGTAGCCGGAAGTTCATTCCACAGTAACCAGGAACGGTAACAGCAAAAGTAACCGTGACAGCAACAATAAGCCTGAAACAACAATAGGTCACACAGTATCTTGGCTACCGAATTCCTCCACGAACCTCATCCCCTCTATCACCCCCCCCCCCCCCCATGACGCTTCACCTCTCCTCCCTCTCCTTCTTACTCCGGCAGAGTGTCTCGCCCTTGGGCACAAAATCTCACATCACAACGTTCATCGTAACTTCCGTTTAGTGACAACGACTTCTAGGAATATGACTTATAATCCCATTACCCTTTTACCCAACACATCCATCAACATCGTTATTATAATACCCAGCTCTACCCAGCCCTGAAAATGAAAAAAAGGTCCTACTAGCCTTTGGCTAGTAACTTAAAAATTTTACTAGCCAAACTAAAAATTTTACTAGCCAAACTAAAAAAAAAAGTTCATTTTAGCGCACTCGCATTTGGCGACTAAAGTTTGTTTTTTAGTCGCCAATTTTTTTTTTCACTAGCCATGGCGACTAAATTAGTCGCCATTTTCAGGCCTGGCTCTACCCTTCTGATAATGATAACAAAGTGAAGTAACTATCAGCCACGCCTCTTCTCACTATCATTCATGCAAACGGGTAACCCAGCGTCACTTACCCATAAACGCCTCGTGCACCAGTGACAGACTGTCGTTGGCCACACAACGTTGAAGCAGATAATCCCAGTCTACACTTTAGACTGCAGTAAATACAGACACAGTCCATTCAACGATGACGTCTTTGCCCAAACCACACCTACATCGGTGACAATGGCACTGTCAGTAACTTCTTCTACACCCTCCTTACACAATTAGGCTCACTCAGTCTTTACCGTTGTCGTACATCTAGAGACCAGTAGAACTGTAAATACTAATTCCACAATTGTGAAGAAATGGCGATTCAGACACACTAAACGCCTTCGCTTCTATCACATCCTTGCCAAAGTAACAAGCCCTCTTCACGGCTTAGTAATCTATTTTCACAGAGAACCTTGTACAACACATTGCACAACCTCGCTAGTTGCTAGGTCTTTACGTCTGTTCTGGCCCTAGACCACCTTTTGCTACCTGCAAGTTCATGAACCAGACCCAACCCGCTATACCAGTGCACCTGAAACTTCAGCATTGAAACACATTGTCGTAATTATTAACCACCTCTCATATGCAATAGACCTATGACTTATTTTATTGCTCTGCAACACTGGGGAAAAAATTTTCAGTTATAGTCCAAAATTTACTACTAATAATACTAATGATAATACTAATAAAACTGGATGCTATATTACATTTCCCCTCTCAGTGGATGTCAGAGTGACCATATGCGTTATAACGGGCCATGTTGTGTTTCTAGCATCGAGAGATGAAGTACAAGCATGCGGAGGTGATGCTGAATATGAGCAAGAGCCACATGTCCGCTGAGCTGGAAGTCTACAAGAAACACCATTCTGCTATCTACGATGCCCTGACTGAGGTATGTGTGTCATGATGATGAAAGTGAAGAAAAAGAAGAAGAGGAAGAGGAGAATTCAGAGGGGAAGAAGAAGAAGATGATGATGATGATGTTTGATGATGGTGTTTGTGATGATGTTGTTGGGCCTAGAGAAAAGGGCGATCCCAAACGCTTACCTGCCCCACGACTGAAAAGATTACAGAGACGCTGTAGGTTACGTTTATCCTGTGTGAAGTTATGTCCGCTGTTGCATATGTGTTACTGTCCCAGGTGGTGAGCGCCAACCACAACGGCCACAAGAAGGTACTAGCGGAGATCCACGACCGTGACGTGGTGGACCTGAAGAAAGCCATGGACCCCCAGATTCGCGAGCATATGAAGCAGCTGGCCAAGAAGCACAAGGACAAGCAGGAGTTGTCCAGAATCAAGCGAGAGGCCCAGACCAAGCATGTAGGAGCTGTGGTCACTGAGCGACAAAGGGTAAGACAACTCAAGAGACAGAAAGGCAAAGGCAGGAAGTAATTGTTTTCATTTCAGTCACGCCTGGGTGCGTGATGCTGTGCTGAAAGCCGTACTCCGGCGCTTTGGCCGACACAGTGCCACAAGAAAGTACAGGTGTGATGGAGAGTCTTAGTAGGCGACTTGCCTTTGCACGACATTTTGGAGTGACGAAGGTGTGCTTGTTGTGTATGTAAGAAGGTCTGTTACATGTAAGCGTGCATGTCGGTTACAGATGGCCATGCTTTGAGTCTGATTTAGGAATAAGGCGTGTATAGTATCTATTATTTTTATTGTTATTATTATTATTAATATTATTGTTATTATTATTATTATTTCTTTTTTTTTCCTATTTTTGTGTTCTCAAAGTTAATTTTTCAGTGAATTGTTTAAGATTTGATGGATTGATTGATTTAACATGTGTGTTTTAGTTGAACGACTTGCTACAGAAACGTCAGCAAGACTTGGAGACCAAGCTAGAAGAAATCCGCAAACAGTTGGAGAAGGAGAGGGACGAGGTGGGCTTTTTGCTGGCATCAGCATACTTTCATTTTCATTAATAATAATTATTTTATGAATAATAATAATAATAATAGAGCGCTCTGATGTAGCGCTCTTTCCCCAATAGGTGGTAATTGTGGTCCCATAGCCTTATGACCGTATGGGAGCGTGATGTTGGAGATCACACTTATCTTGGGCCAGCGTAATGAGGGTGATGCCCATCTCTCTCTCTCTCGCTGCTTTACCTTCCCCACCCTTAAGAGAGTAAGTACTCAGTCACAGTTGAGTCAACTGGGGGGAGGAGGGGGGGGGGGTTGTTATTTGTCGCTTCATGGTTTGCGGTCACCCATCCAAGTGCTAACCGCACTGGACGGTGTTTAACTTGCGACACAATAGCGACTGCTCCAACCACTGCGCTATCCGACAGCCCCGACTTTCCCCAGTAAATAATAATTATACCTTGAACCCTGGGAAAGTAATATAAAAAAATGTGAAGATGTCATTTAACGAGAACTGTTTATGTTCTCTCTCAACATCAGCTTTTTTGTGGTTTTGACTTTTCTTGTGATTGTAATTGTTGAATGGAATCTCTGAGGATAAGGAAAATGTTTGCATTAGCAAAATGCAAAACGATGCAGTACAATACCATACCATACCACACTTTTATATACTATACTTTTATCCTGTTTTATTGTTTACTGTTTATTGTTGTTATTCTGTCCTTTATCGTCTTGTAACATTTATATGTGGCACCACGTGTGAATTTCTCTTTGATTGAGATAATAAAGTGATCGTATTCGTATTTGTATACCATACCATACCATATAATACAATGCAAATGTAAGGTCTGATAAAAACCAGAAATTTGCTTTTGGTTTGCTGTCCATACATGCAACAATATCTTAAAACACACAGGGGAAAAAACAAAATTTGTTTATAAACAATTGCATACTATATGTATACAGCATTTTGTTGAAAATCTGCCAGAGGTATTACAATGTTGATGGGTGCTGTGCTGTTATTAAAGGTTTGCCACTAGCAAACTGTAAGCGTGGACATGGAGGTAAAGGTCTGATTGTGTGGTGCCTGGTCATTTGTCACCCTTTGGGGCCTCAAAACTCAAGATCGGAAAACCTGATAACATGCTGCGTTGAAACATTGTATGGTAGATTCTGTATTTTATATCTCAATAGCTGCTCCTTTTCTGTGTTTTTCCAGATGCTCAAGCAGTATGAAGAGGAGTGTGAACAAAAGTGCTCCAAACTGCAAGAAGTGTTTGAAGCCGAGGTGCAGGCCTTCAACATCGACGATGATGATAACGATAACGATAACGACGATGACAACAATGCTGGCGATGATAGCCTGGCACGGTCCGATAGCAACGTGGCAGAGGGCGACGGTGACAGCACCACGCCTCTCAACGGCAATGCTGACAGCAACAGCGGATCCGCTGCTGACAGCAGGTCCGCCAGTGAGAACAGGTCAGCCGGTGGCGGTGAGAATGGTTCCGCAGGGGGGAGCACGCCCGCCACCCCCAAGCACATGTCCACGGTGATTGTGAACGGAGCAGGCAGCCCCATGAAGGATAGTCCCGAGCCTGCCGACAACAAGGAGAGTGGGGAGGTGGAGGACGGGGAGGAAGAGAAAGGCAAGATGGAGGAGAAGGTGAACAGCAAGGAGGAACTCACCACCATGTGACCCCAATCAAGCCCAACTGACCAGTTGTAGCAAACAAGGCGGCAGACATTTCTAGCCCAGCGGACGAAAGCAGCTGAGTTTTCTGTGTTAGATAATTATTGCCGCTGTTTGGATTTTGAAAACTGTGGCAATATTTGTTTTGTATGGCGGACGTCGTAGCTTTTCCGTGATTCCAAAATGCTTTCCCCAAGGATCGAGGATCGTTTTCAAGAATTGCACGAAGTGCCATGCGAAAATAGAAAGTGTTTGCTGCACAAATCATCTTTGTTTCACGCGAAACTACAAAAACTGTTTATCCATAGTGTTAGATGTTTTTGCACGAAAAATACCAAAGAGTTGGAGAGAACAAAATCCAAATGCTGAAGCTGGTGCCTGGCAAAAGCTGCCAGATAAAGGCCTGACAGTGGTGAAATCTGGGTTACCCAAAAATAGCTGTGCAGCATTGATTGTACAAGCAGAGGAGAAGGATGAGAATTTTACCAAAGCAGATGGTACATGTTTGATGTTGACTAGAGATCTTTCCACATGAACACACTGAAATTGTTCTGTGTTTACTTTAGCACATGATTCACTTCTAGTAAATGATAACTTTGCACATGACACGCATCAAGGGTGTAATTTGCTGTTTACATAAACGCATGAAGTTGTTTTTGTGTATTTACCTAACCTAAAGATGTTAAACTCTTATTTGTGAACTCTTCTAGGAAATATTCTTCATGACAATACAAAAAGTATACGTTTAAAAATGAAAACCGAATCCATTGTGAACGCCTGGAACTGCCATTATGGCTGTATATGGTGTCTACACAAAACACATTTCAGCTGTCATTTGGAGACTGCTTTCTCAGAGAACTTGACATTTAGAGTAGGAAATTTCCAGAAGAGAATGCCGAAAACAAAGAAGAGAAAATGAAAGAGAAAAAAGGGAGAAAAAGGGGGAAGAGAAGGAGCAGAATAAGGAGACTGTAGGAACACATCCACACTTTCTCATAATATAATCTGCAATGTGTGACATGGTGGCCCCATTAGACTATTATATTCCCACAAAACAAAACAAAATAAAATGAAATACAATCAACTCTGATTTCGTGTGTGTAATATTGTGAGAACCATGAAAAAAAAATCTAAGGATATTCCATTTGCACACCCTGTGGACATTTTTGGATGAAACACTTTTCTATATTATGAACTGCCCGAAATGGCTTTAAAACCCTTTATGATGGCACTTGATATGGATGCCTATTAGCGCAACAATGTGAACATATGTCTGAACCTTTTCTTTCTTGTTTCTGTGGGTGTTTGTCAATGTGTTTTTTTTGTACTGGAACACTTTCATCAACATCGGACACCCCCAAAATTGCAAAAATCCTGTTTTTGATATCTATAAAAAGGGCAGGAAAAAAAAATCCCACCAACAACTTTGCTTTTAGATTCAAAATTGTCCAGAATTGAACTTTAACCATCTTGGATACCATGCTTGCAAAATTGTATGTAATTTTTGTAAACGTCGATGTTTCATGTTCTTGAAGCCCCTGCCCGTTTCTTGTCACAGAGCCTCACTATTTTTCACAGCGACGTTAATGCACAATTCCCAGTGGGGAAATCCAAAACATTTTGACTAGGAATTTCCAAAGTTGCACCTCACTACCATGATTCTAGACCACATCTGGTTAGCCGATGAGGATAATCATTAGCTGTTATTGTTGAACTCGGTATTATGTTAATAGTTATTTGGCAGTAGTATATCCATGGTAGTGATCTGAGAGGGCTACCTAGTAAACACAATATAGTCATTGGTTAGAAGGTATCCAAGAATGAGCTGATTATGTAACTTGCAATTCATGTCTAAAACCTCTTTTTATCAACTTCAGTTTTAGTGTGAGTGTGGATTTTTTTATTTTGATTGTCCTTTTTTATCGGAAAAATCTGGGCTGCCTCCAATGGGGAAGGCATAGTCGCAGCCTGTGGCGCGTCTAAACCCAACATACCTAATATTAGTAGTGGGTTTTTTGGTTGAAATTTTGCTGGGGGAGCAAACCGGAGTACACAGAGAAAACCCCCTAGACGTTGCACGAGTCGAAAGCAAATAATTTTCGGAGAAACGACGCCCAGATGCTGGATCGATCCCACACCTGTCAGGCGCCACTATTTTCTAGCCTGCGGACAAGGCAAGTGAGTCCTGCCTTAGACCACTAGGCCACAACGCTCGCGCTTGTTATGCCCAACCATTTAGTGTCACCCATGCCTAAACATTAGTGGGAATCTCCCCCCTTTCCCTCCCCTACCCTCCCTCTCCCTGACCAACAAACAATGTTATTAGCTCAATATTATATGTCAGCACTGAATATTGTGGTACACACTTTATGAAGGACTTGTGTGTGTGGGACATCTTGTATAATATAACTGTAAAGCACTACGGCACATTTATTAATCGTTATTGTTTTTGTGTGCCCTGCATCGGCTGATAAACCTTGGAATAGTTATGCACCGTAGAGAAATCAGTAAAGTTGATTTAGCAGATACAAGCTGCCATGGAGGTTGATGATTGATAGAGCAAACTCCCGTGGCGAAAAAGAATGTGAAGTGTTGGAAATAGTTCATTAGCTGTAAACTCCAAACGTATCTTGCGGTTGTTATAGAACTTTATTCAGTGTTAATTGGTGACCAATTGTAGTAAGAATTTGTTATCTGATGTTGAATACCTTGATCGCGAACAATGAGTTGAAGCGATGTTAAAACATTTAATTCCCTAACATGACTTTGATTTACTGTAACGTAACTTTGATGTCGATAAGACAAGAATTGTTACAGAACTTATACAAACGAGGCTGTGATGTCTTGCAGTGAAATCTTTTCTTTTTTCCTTTTTCTTTTTTTTGAATGGAAAGTTTGTATGTTAAAGAATATTTTGTTTTTGTTGTTGTTTACGGGCAAACTGGTTTTAACTTGGGTGTGGAGTCGCCAGTGCAAATCTCAACGTGTTTGTGTTGTGTCACCGTTATCTTCGGCATTTATGTGATGTTTGTCAACATTCGTAAGTGTATCCATCGTAAGTGTATCCATTTGTTCACTTCTTATTCCAGGATCCGAACATGTGTTTAGGCCAACAAAAACAACATGTTTAAGGTAACATAGAAAAAAGAAAATCAGGGCGGTAGGTAGGCTTTTAATTAATTTTTTTTTTCTAAACCTTTTTCATCTTGGGTGCAATTTTTGGGGCTTTTTTTGTTTTGATTTTTCCTGACAATCGCAAGCAAAACTTTAGGGTTGGGCCAAAAAATGAGGGTCAGTTGGGATACCATAAACAGACTTCTTTTTGGGGGACCTTATCTGTATGTTTGTTTGCTTGAGTAAAGAAATAAATTTGGAATGCATCAGTTTTGTTTTAGTTATTTCTTTGCACTCTTGTTCTCTGTGTTGATAATTTAACTTTAAAAAAAAAGGTTTATTTGTTAGGTTGCCACTGAAATGCAATAAAATGAATTATTGCACATTTAGTTTTTTTGTTTTGTTTTTTTTTTTGTTTTTTTTTTAGAAAACTTTATGAAGTTTCTGCACTAAAGTCTTTCCTGTGTTCATTGTTGCTTTTTATCTTATACCATCAGTTCCAACTGTTTTCTCCCAACTCAAGACGCTTGTATCTTTTCTTTTTTTTTTAAGACAAGTTTATGTTATTATGGGTTTATTTAATTAGGTATTTGTTTTGGGTTGCTATCAATATTCAATGTGTAACATTTGAGGACTTTCTCGCCATTGATAGAAAGAGGTTCTTAACTTCCTGTCCCTGAGAAAAGAGAAGAGCGTCCCAGCACCTCTCCATCATTCACCGACCCCACTTCTTCCTCCCTGAAAAAACATTAACCTCCTTTATTATTATTTTGTGTGTGTATGTGTGTGTGCGGTTTATTGGCTCGAGGAATGTTTGTTTGGAAAATAAACGTTAAAAAGGATGTGCTTACTTTTGTGTGTGTGTTATAGTTTATATATGTCGTAACAAAATTGTTAAATTGCCAATTTCGTGAAATCGGTTGCTGAGTTCCCGATTTTGTGAAGTTGGCAATTGGTTGCCAAGAACGTGAATTCTGCAGGCTGTTGCCAAAATAGCGAAAAGGCTTTTCAAAGTTGACAAATTCGTGAAATCGACGTTTTTGCACATTTCATGAAGTCAGCCACAAATGAACAATGTTGTAAAAGCATCGATACAATGTCTGACATCATAATAATTACATGGATAGTATCTGTTCGTGTCTTTACAAGTATCCATTTGGTGTCTGATCTACTTTTTATTGTGACAACTGAGTTACTACGTTTCCTGAATAAATTTTCAAACTGTGTTTGCGCGTGTGTATATGTGTTAGCATTTTTACAACATCGTTCATTGTTGACGACTTCATGAAATAAGCAAAAACGTCAATTTTATGAAGTTGACATCCGTTTTTCTTGAAATCTGTTGCCTATTTCACGAATTTGTCAAGTTTGTAAAGCCTGTTCACTATTTTAGCAACAACCTGCCAAATTTGCATTTCCCGGCAAGTGATTGCCAATTTCACAGAATCGGCAACACAGATGCCAATTTCATGAATTCAGCACTTTCACGATTTGGTTACAACATATTCGATATATATGCATTTCTGTGGAACATGAATAAAAAAGATCAGAAAATGTTTTAGTTTTTTTAAAACAATAAATCAATGTTGTATCTCTCTCATTGGTGCAAGCTATTCCTCCCAACACTGTGATCTAAAAAGAAATACCATGCAATGATCCGCTACTTTGTTGTAATTTGTGTAAATAGATCTTTTTGGTTTTGTAACTATGAAAATTCATCTTTATACTGTACCATGAACCAGTTTGAACTGGGTACATTCGCTGTCTTCACGCTGCAAAACAGCATCTGTTTCTTTTTAAAAGTTGTCGGTTGTTTGTTGACACTCATGTGTTGTTTGTTGACTCACGATGTCATAAGCATGCAGAAAACTGGAATCAACACTTTTGCCTCCAAAACATTTTGTTAAAAAAAAAAGAAGAAAGAAATAAAGATTTTTTTGCAAAAGAAATAATAAATAAAAGTAATTTTTAAAAATTAAATCGAATTACAATTTTTTTAAATTACAAAAAAAATATGATACCGCTTTTATCATTTATACAGTGCACCTCTTGTACCTGTTCACACACCTCCAATCCCCCCCCCCCCCTCTTAACCTCTCCCCCCACCAATTCCCTTACTGCCCACCCCCAACATCTCCACTATCCCACCCCTTCCCTCTCACCTCCCCTTCCCTCTCCCCCCCCCCCCCCCCCCAAAAAAAAAAAAAAAAAAGTTGATTCACATTCAAAATGATCTGATCCCGTGTTAATTATTGACTTGAATTGTTATGGACTAAAACTAGTTTTGAAATGTGCGAGAATATAATTTTGTCAAAATACCAAATGTGTATAGAGATCTATAATCTCCTCCTATTGGCCTACAAGTCGTTTGTCTTCATTCATGTTTAAATTAATGGTAACATTTCTCTTGCAAATTCTTTCCTTAATGCAGAACTGTGATTTGATGGTTTTTTTTAAATAACAATATATATAAAGCTTTCATCCTTGCACATGGTTCTATCATGAATGTATGATTTTTTTTTTCTCTGTAAATTTGCCATAAAAGCATAACTTGAAGATTATCGTCGCTAATGTTTGGTAAATGTTTTATCAGTATAATTGTGCTCTCTGTCACCTGTCCACTATATATATTTTTTTTTTACAATTACAGAGAATATAAATCTCTTCTGAGCACTTTCAGGGTTATTTTTTTAATTTTTGTATTTATTTTTTTATTTATTTTTTTTATTTTTTAAACTTGTCCGCTTTTTATGCAGGTAGAAATGAAAAACATTTAATGCTGGTCTTGTTATCCATTGGATTTCAACAGTCATCTGCTTTCTCCCAGCTCTTCACTTTTGCAACCCCTTTTGGTCATGAGCAATCTTGCCACTGTAGATTGTTCTAACCTATAAAGGGAACAGTGAAAGCCCCAGTTGAAAACCTGTCTTGCCTTTGTAGGCATGACAGATTCACTGCGGCAACAGTACCCCCGCTGGAGTGCCGGGGGTTTCAGTATAAATAGTATCCCCACTTTATGGAAATTTAGTGCTTTAAATTTCCACTGTTGCTATCTTCCTCATATACTCTTTCCCATTCCTGCTCTGTCCTATCACTCTGCTATACTATCTTCTTCTTCGCTAGATCAATGACCTACCTTTTTTCTTGAAAACTCTTCCTGGACAAGACTCCTTGTTTGTGTATGAGGTCTGTTGGATCAGCTTGGGAGTGTTGGACGCTTTCTGCTGGGTGGTCACTAGGGCTTCCTATGATGTTAGTATTTAGCACTATAGGCATTTTATATGTATATGTTTCGTTGATGATTTGTAATGATGGTTGTATTCTATTTTGTTTTTGTAACCGGGGGTTCGCGTAGTTGAGGTCAACCCTCAGCCGTCCCCCGCGTGGGATGTCTTTATTGTAAAGTGACTGGCCGGTGGAGGGCGTTCAATTTTTCCACTAGGGTTGTTTCAGCAGATCTTTTATGGGGGTTGTCCGGTCCTGATTTGGCTCGGAGGAGTCCGCTGGACCTAAAGCAACAATAAATCAATCAATCAATCAATTCACTTTTGCAATTTGAAACATCCTAAGAAAAAATAGTCCATAGGAGAAATTTGTGTGAGAGATTGTGACCGTGTGAAAATGAACTGATGCATGCTAATTATTTATCTGTATGTGTATATATGTCTACCTACGGGTGAGTTTGTTTTTTTTCAAGAGTAGGTTTAAAAAAAAAAGAAGTGTGAATTTAATCTATTTTTCAAAAGACTTGGGGTTTAAAAATTGGCCAAAATAATGTTACCTCTAAACTGAAAATGTGTTATTATAAAGGTACAATTGCACAGCTTGTTATTTATTATACAAGGATCAGATGATGCAGAGTATAAATTGTGGCGGAGACTAGTTTACAATAAAGAGTCTTTATGTCGTGGTTGAGTTGTAAGCATAGTAGTTTGCGACACAATAGATTATACAAACACAGCAACTGATGAAAGGCTGCTATAAGAGGCCAGTTACCTTTAAACAAGCAACATTGGCACCAGCACAATGTTAGAGATCTATCAAACATAGGCCTTTTTGTGTAAGTGTGTGCTTCAACAGCTTGGGGTCAGTGGTCGCATTTCAAGGCTCGCTGCGCTGAGTGCTAGTTCAGTAGCATCCCAGTGGAGCCCAAATCTAGCAGCAATCAGCCCTTGTTATGTTCACATGTTACCTTGAAAGTGCATGGGAGTTTTTAAATTTGTTTTTATCTCTATTTCTCCAGTTTTTGGAATGTTAGTAGAATAGCGTGTGCAACTTCTTTTTTCCTTTCCATGTTTTGGATTTTAGTTTATTCTATAATGTATGTGTTTTTCCCCACCCACCCATGCCAAAGTAAGCTTATAATGTTAATGGGTGCTAGTCAGGATTGTCATTTTCAGATAATAACTTTAAAAAAAAAAATTTTGTGCTGGGTGCTGTTGATAACAATTTCACACATTAGCAGGGACAATGTTTTTTTTGGTGTGGTAGAAGGTTTGATCTGTGCGAATGTGGCTTTCAGTCTCCATCCGTTTCAGTTATCTTTGTGATTATTGGTCCTATGGCTATGAATGTATGTAGAAGGCATTTACACTAACAGCTGGTTATGTGTATCTCAGTCCTGTTTACTAAGCTGTACATGATGTTATCATTGTAGGTGGGTAGTTTTCAGAGAATGTTCACCAATCGCACTCACAACAACACCAACAACAAAATCATAAAACATAATAATTGTATTTATTAGCTTTGGTGGATTTTCCATTGATTCTACTCTTAAAAACTAAGAAAGGCCGTTCAGTAATGTACCTGGCTAGTGAAATGATTTCTATTCAAAATTTAATGAGCAGAGGAAATTGTCAGTTCTGTTGCCAAGTCATAACAAAGCATGATACCAAACATGTCAAACATCTACCACATATGTTTTGTGTTAGTTACGCATGCATAGAATTAAAACCCAAAAATTACATAGTTTTATAATGTAACAGTTTGTAGGTGAAAAAAAAATGTCCGCATTTTTATTTCTTTTCCTTGTACCGAAAAAGAGCAGGTACAGCGGCAATGTGTTTTGTTCCACTATTTTGATATTTAAAACTCTCAACATTTTGACATACAGCTGTGTAATTCTTGTATTTTTGAAATTTGCTTTTGATTACTAGACACCAACAATCTGTTAAAACAAAATATAAATAAATAAATACAAAATTCATTTTGAAGGAATTATGCATAGTATTGATTTGATTTCAAACAGCAGGAATTCTACTGTGCACTTTGCTCATGGATGAAATAATAATAATAATAATAATAATAATGTTCGTCATTTGTAAGGCGCCTTAGCCTAAGGATCAAGGCGCGCAAGGGGTTGGGGGAATGGGAAGACAAGACAGACAAAACTCGACAAAAGATACATAATATACATATGTACAAAATACAGTTGAACAACTATGAAAAACACAAGCACGCACACCTGCTTACACTCTCTTGTAAATGATTAATTGAAATATTCCCTAAAAAGATATGTTTTCAACTGTGATTTAAAAGAGAAAATGGAGGAAGAATGTCTAATCTTGTATGGAAGGGAATTCCAGAGTTGAGGACCAAAGACGGTTCTCTTCCTTTTAAATTTTAGAGTCTATCATTTGGCGTTGAATAATAATTTCAAAATAAGTGTATTATTGTTATCAGTCTGTGGCGGTGACGTGGGAAGAGTAAACACATTCAGTTCATCCATGTTCAGAGTAAACATTTAGCAAATGCTAAGCCTGTTGTGGTTGCCTAGAGTTCCTTGTTACAAATTATTGCACCAAAGATAGATCTATTTCCGCTCTTAAATTTTAAAAAAAAATCGTTTGAAGAAGTGTTGATATTGGTTGATGTTATTTTTGTGTGCTTTTGGGAAATATTTATATATCTTTGGGTGTGTATGTTCAGGCAAAATGCATTTCTCTTTCTAAGGTGAATGTTTTGCGAGTTATTCATTGAGATTTATGTATGTTTGTAAGTTGTGTTAAGGGGAGACATGGGACCAGAAAAATGGTCCAAAACCTTCCAGAAGTGTGATTTGGGTTTATTTGATTTTTTGCTTCAAAAATAAATATTCTTCAATATTGTTCGTTTCTTTTCACTAAAATCTATGTGTTTCTGAGATAAAACTGGCCTAAATCAACACCACTGCATCCAAATTTTGCTCCAAGGTTGAAATATTTGTCACTTTTGAGCCCTGGATACGATGTTCTGTAGCAGACGACACCCGAAGTATTATATACCGGAAGAAACAGTGAAAGACAGTCTACACTATGACACATTTCCGGTAAAGGATTCCGTCTAAAAATAGCCCAAGAAAGGGTTATTTGCAGGGGGGGTTTTCCGATTATTCTGCCCTTATGTTTGATTTGCGTAACGCTCATTGGTCAAAATAGAGGCCTCTGCCCGTAATGTGAATGTTCAAAATTCTGATTGGCCAAAATTCGGGTCGGACATGCGCAGTAACGGCTTCCTATCAACAACAGACGCTTTCGACTTTGATGTTTTGGTAGTTGCCACCACGTTTTCTGAGTGGATTTTGACCAAAATAATGTCTGGAAAGCATCATACAAGGAATGCCTACAAAGGCAAAGCTTCATCAAAGCGTAAGACGCAACTTGCTGCCGTGAGACTCTCGCGTAAAAGACAGTTGGCTGGTAATTCTGAGGAGACTGTGATCGATGTGAGCGGACCTGCTGAGCCACTTTCAACGTGCGATTTCGCTGGCAATGATGACCCGCATGAACTCGAAAATCATATTGCATCTGCATCAACAGTGAAACTTCAAAAATTCCAAGAGAATAGGGGAGGCGGCGATGCACCAAGTGAGTCTAATCGGCAGTGGTTCATTGCAGAATTGGGACAGTTGAACCGACTGTTGTGTGATGTTCTGTGCCCAGAGTGTGAAACAGACAGTTTAGAGGTGTCTCTTGGCACATCTATGGGATTTGCCAGAAAGCTGATTCTGACATGCACGTTTTGCAGAGCAAGGAGAGACAAAGTAACTTTTGAGCAGGAAGTGTTCAGTTCCCCTCAGATCTTGGATCAAGAGAATAACCAGACAGGTTATGAGGTGAATAGACTCAGTGTGCTGTTCGCACATGAAAATGGTGGTGGATTTGCATTGCTCAGAAAACTGCGAGAGACTTTTGGCATGGAAGTGATGAATGAATCTACCTATCAGCAGATTTCAAAATCTGTACACAGTGCTGTGTTTGCAACCGCATCAGCCACACTTGAAATTGTCGTGGACATTGTCAAGAGAGAGTATAATGAACTGTACCCAAATGGAAGACCAGACCTTCGTGAAGCAGACGGAGATGGAAATGCGGAAGACGAGCCTGAAACAATGTGGCACGTTGATGACGGAATACCATGGGTCGAAGTTTCTTTTGATGGGACATGGCACAAGAGAGGGTTTACCTCTCACTACGGTGTGGGTGTCGTCATTGACCTCTTCACAGGATATGTGCTGGACTTTGAGGTCCTCTCGACCTACTGCCATATTTGTGCAATGAATGAGAGCAAACTGGACAATATGCCAGCTGCAGAACAGAATGAATGGAGGAGGCTTCATGCTCCACGCTGCCAGAAGAACTACGAGGGTTCGGCCAAGTCTATGGAAAGAGAAGCTGCACTTCGCATTTGGTCAAGGTTTGTTATTTTCTCGTGCACACAAGTACAAAAGATGTATCATAAAAAATATGGGAATTGTAAAGAAAGCAAAATTCACAAAATAACAAAGTTTATTTCAGCAAAATCACATAACATGTACACATGTATAAATAATTATAATACATAAATAATGATACATTATATTGATCATTGAGTAACAACAACAAAAAGTGGAACTTTTTTTCAAACTTTGTATGCGATCGATCAGTATTGACAAAGTAGAATACATGCCGGATCTACACAGTTGTTTTTACTTTTTGCAGGTCCGTTGAACGTCATGGCCTGAGGTACAAGACGATGCTGAGCGACGGCGACTCTGTGGCCTTCAACGCTGTTGCTGAGAGGGCACCGTATGGCGCAGAGCGACCTATCAAGAAGAAGGAGTGTGTGAACCACGTGCACAAACGCATGGGGACCGCGCTTCGGAAAGCAGCCAAAGATGGGGGTTTGGGAGGGAGAGGAGCAGGCAAGTTGACAGCAGACAAGTGCACCCGGCTTCAGAACTACTACAGAGGAGCAGTGCTGAACAATCTTGACAGTGAGAAAAGAATGTATGATGCCATTTGGGCCACTTTTTTCCACTGTGTGTCAACTGACGAAGACCCACATCATGCAAGATGTCCAGATGGCCCGTCATCATGGTGCTTCTACAGGGCAGCCATCGCCAGGGGGGAGCGACCTGGCCCGCACTCTGAGCACTGCGGCTCTGCGATCAACAGAACAGTCTCTAGAGCATTGGTGCCCCTGTACCAGAGGTTCTCTGCGTCTGCTCTGCTGAAGAAAGTTCTCCATGGAAAGACGCAGAACAGTAACGAGTCCGTCAACAACATGATCTGGCTCCACTGCCCCAAAGGACGGTTCGTTGGGAAACGACGAGTTGATGCTGCCGTACACCAGGCGGTGTGCAAGTTCAACCGAGGCATGCTGCAGGTTGCTGAGGTGATGGAAAAGATGAACATTGCTCCAACAGACACCAGCCTTCTTGCCCTGCAAAAAGCTGACTCTGTTAGAAAGAGGAAAGCAGATGCTGCAGCTGGTCTGCAGTGCCGGGCTGAACGGCGTGATCGACGCGTTCAACGGCAGCTTGATCTGGCACATCAGGAGGACCAGGAGGGAGAGACCTACGGCTCTGGCATGATGATGGAGGGGTAGACATGAATGTGAGACACCTCAGTAACCAATGTAAACAGTCGGTTTCATATTTGGACTCTATTGTTGCGTTGTCCTGACGTTTTCAATATTTTTTGACCGTTTTCTCAGAATTCACTTTTCGCATGGATTCCAGTCACTAAAATCATCATATTTTTTGTTAAAATAAATATGTATTAAAAATTCTTTTTGTGTTACACTCAGTAATGATTGCTTTATGAAGTTACACAGCAATTTCCTGATATTTACTCTAGATAATTTATTATTTCACTTTTACTGAGGGTACCCCCCTAAATATTTGATTCAAAATTCTGAAAGAGGGACAAACTGTGGGTGTATCAAAATCAATAAAAGTCTCTTTGTAACTTCATAAAGCTTGTCTTGATGGATAAGAATATATCAATCTCTTTTCTGTATGAATCATATTTTATGAATAAACTCGTTTGCAATATACCACTATTTTTGTATGTTTTTGACCAATATTCACCCCAAACACGTCAGAAACAAATTTTCAAGACATGAAAATCATTTTCTCTGGATGTTTTTAAACTGTGGAAGTAAAAAATCAAGCAAACTGTTAACACACTTTTAGTTTTTTGGTTGGTACCATGTCTCCCCTTAAGTTTATACATTGTTTTGTATGAAACGTAAAGTTGTGTTGTATTTTCGCATCACATTGTATCTGTTTTTTAAGTGAATTATATTTTTTTGTACAGAATTGATAGGACATATTTGCATGTGTATTCATGTGTTTGGTGGCATTTTTGATACATTCCATGATTTTACAGATTTCCTTGGCATGATAACCATGGTAATATACTTGCCTCCCTTTATACTTGCCTCCCTTGTTTGATGATTACCTTTGACAATTTTCCCAGTATCCGCTATTTTAGTTCATTAACAATTATGAATTCTGGACATGTCTGTTTTTATGTACCATTTAATAATAAAAGTACTGTTTTCTTGTTTGTTGATCAGGCTATGATCATGTACCTTGTAAACATGCCTATTTTGATGTTCCATGAAAGAAATGTCCCTGTGGTGTTTGTGTTTCACTAACGCTATATGCATTTGCTCTGACAAAAATTTGATAATTATTCCTCATGTATAATACATTTTCTCCCAAACCATCAGGTATGATAGATTTCCCCCCAAAACCATGTTGATGTTTTTGTACATCCTGTACATGAATTTATACATTTGTTTATAACACTGTTCTTTCAACAGATCAGACACATAAGTTCACACTTTTTTCTAATGCTGTCATTTCATGACAGCTGTACATGGTGATTGATCATGAAGTCTTACACATTTTTCTAAGGTTATTTCATTGTATTTTTACATTGTGAAACATGTATTTATTTCACACATCGTATCTGGTATTTTTGCTCCCTGGTGTCAGTGCAAGGTTTTCATACAAATAAATTGGATAATGATTGGTCAATGTCATCTTAGTATTGAAAATGTGGTTGGTTGTTTATTCACCTGGATTATAGGCCTCCAAACTGTGATCATTTTCACGTTCATTCACATATGACTATATCATATATATTTAATATCTGTCAATAATTAAATGGTCATTCTATTGTTGGAGTATTGGCACTATGTGAATAGTTTATCTTTTATTTCTTTTGTTTCTTCAATAGTTTATAAATGTGTAAAATGATATCAATTAAATTACTTTTTTGTTATGTCATTGGTAATTAATCACATATATTTTATTACATTTTTTATTTGTGCATTGCTTTATGATGATTTTTTTTCTCACCTCAATAATGTATCAACATTTTTCTTTTTTTTAAATTTTTTTAGTTTGTTTGTTTATCTCACCCCTATCTTAAGCACTGATTTGGGCTTTTTTCCCCCCAGTCAAAGCTAGAAGTGCTTGTCCATTTTCCAGCTGTGGATGAAAATACATTTTATATGCCAAAACCGTACTTTAAAGATCTGTTTTAGTATGACTTTTCTCAACAATTTTAAATTAAATTTTTTTTTTAAAGTCTCCTCTTCAAATTTTTTGTATTTTGTTTACACACCTGGTACCCCTCTTACAAATTTTCATTTGCAATTGCCCATGTCTCTTGCATGGAGTCTACTTCGGTATGAAATATTAACTATTTGAAGATACGTTCTATAGCTCTAAATGTTGAACATTATCACGTGTGCCTGCCATTACTACAAGTGGTATTTCTGATTCATCACGCTGGTTATCCGAAAGGTTAATCTTTTTCTCTTTTTTTAAAAAATTTTTTTTTTTGTAGTCAGTTCTGTGTGTAAATGATAACTGTATCTTCTTGTCCTGTTACCGTACTGTCATCTGTTCATGTACGTTTCTAACAAAACCAAACTGCATTTCATGTGTCGCCCTCATTTCTGAAAAGAAAATGACGGCATTTACTTGTTGTGCGCCAGCGTTTTGGTGTTTTCACTAAAATTTTGACTTGATCAATCATGATGCGCCATGCATTTTGCTTTTTTGAGAGGATTTCGTTAGTAACATTTTTGTTGGTTTGATTTGTAAATTGAAGGCTGTTGCACACCAGTAACCCACGCACAAAGTTTTTGGAACCAGGATTCTCTGTTTTGTATTCTTTGTTGTGGTTGCACTTAAGGATGATTATTCTGTGTTTGCAATGGAAGATTATTTGTAGGTTGTCTAAAATCATTATTATTATTATTTTTGTTGTTATTATTATTAGGAGTAGTAGTAGTTTAGTTATTAATTGTTTTTATGTATTTATGTATTTATTATTATTATTATTATTATTATTATTATTATTATTATTATTATTATTATTATTATAATTACTTATTTTGTGTATTTATTTTCCTTTTTTTTTTCTTTTACTTTAGCAAAATATTTAGCAATAACTGTTACTGTTGTTGTAATAATAATAATAATAATAATAATAATAATAATAATAATAATAATTATTATTATTATTACTTTTTGGCAGTATTTTGAAAATGGCAGGACATCTGGGATGATAATAATAATGTATAATAGATAATAGGAACAAATAATACTTTATAATAGATAATAGGTTCCTATGATAGTAAATATTTGGGCTACTTACGGACAAACTTGTATTAATTCCATGGAAACGTCAAGGAACTGATGTCGACTTGTTCCAAAGTGTTTTATTTTCTTCTCTCTTTTTTTTACCATTTATTTGTTCACATATTTTTATTTGATGATTTACTCAACATGCCAGATAAAAATATATTTATTTAGTTAGCAACTTGAGCAAGCTCTTGAGCTGGAAAAGAGATAGATAAAATAAATAAAAAAATATTATTTTTATTATTATTATTATTATTATTATTATTATTATTGTTGTATACCAAGCTCCCCCCTTTCTTACCATTCCATAATAATAATAATAATAATAATTATAATTATATTTATTTATTTATTTATTTTATTTTATTTATCACATTTATATGATGCTTTATTTTGTAAAGCACAATTCCAAAATAAAAGGTTGAAGCTTGCTCAGAGTGGTTGCATGCCTATCTGAGGGTAAGAGGTTAGGTATTATTTATAAAACAAGTCATATAAATAGAAGCCATTGCACATATAAATAGAAGCCATTGCACGGTAATGAAGAAGTTGCAAGCTATAAATAAAGTCGCCCATCCACAATAGTTGGACAAAGTTGATATTCATGCCAGTTGGAAACCCACTATAGTCGGACCGAGTGGATATTCATGCCAGTTGGAAACCCACAATAGTCGGACCGAGTGGCTATTCATGCCAGTTGGAAACCCACAATAGTCAGGCAGAGTGGATATTCATGCCAGTTGGAAACCCACAATAGTCGGACAGAGTGGGGATATGGATATTCATGCCAGTTGGAAACCCAGAATAGTGGGGCATAAGTTGACATTCATGCTAGTTAAAACCCATCTTGGTCTTTTTTTAATTAAATTTTTTTGGGGGGATTGAGGAGGTGGGGGTGGGGTGGGGATGGAGGTGGGTGGGTGAGGAGCAAGTCTGAGGTATCTAGTGTAAATGTTTGGAAAAAAAAAGGAGTCTCCTCTAACCCCTTGCCTTCCATCTGTCCCTTCTAACGTAGTTGGATTCTGTTGATGATTTAATAAAGTGTTAAGGTGTACCAAATCGAATGTTAAACTTAGAGCCTAAATTGTTCAGCGGTAAAATTGATGTACTGTTTTTATAGGAACAGACCACCACGGAGTGGTCACTGCTCTAAACTATTGTTCTCACCACACAATACAATACCATACAATGCCATACAATACAACTTGATGACCCTCAAAATACCTATAGTTTGTCTATCAGACAAAACATTGCCCATGCAAAATGAATTCTACTAATCGGACTGCTATTTTTTGGTTAGCTCAGGATTTTAAAACTGTAATAGTGATTTTCTTTTTTAAATTTATTGAAGGATTGACCTTTTTTATTCTTCTTTTTCCATATAGTTACAACATTGTCCATGCAAATTTAATGTTACTGATCAGTCAGAAGTTTTTATTTTTATTTGGGTTTATTGAAGGATTGACAAGTAAAGAGAGCAGAAATTAAGCTTAAGAATGAGGTCATGAAAATGAAGTTTCAATAAAAAATTGAAAATAACACATTTTGAAATACTGTTGATGAATCACGAATGCAAAAATAAATCAGCATTTTTATTTCGAAACTGTTAAACTGATTTATAGACCTGCCTTGAGATATTATTTTTTATGTGAATATATATTTTTATTTTTATATTGATGAGAGGGACGCATAGTTATTGGGAAGTTTGTGTATGACAGAGGAAATATATATAATAATAACAGTAATTTTGTTTCGTATTCATGTTGCAATTTTCCAAACAGTTTAATTGGAATAATTGTATGTCAAAATATCTTGTCGCTAATAAAATGTTGTGTGAATTGTATATATATAGCACCTTTTGGGTTGTTAAAATTATACCTTACTTTTCAGAAATAATCACTTTTCTTTTTTTATTTTATTTTATATTTTTTGGCTTGAATAAATATTAAAAATGTATTTTTTTTAAAAGAGTTGTCCCAGATGTAAGACGACATGTAATAAGACACCATGTAAATGTTTGTACTATGTTGTTGTTATGCAAAAATATGTAACAATGATGTGTGTATATATATATATATATATATATATATATATATATATATATATATATATATATATATATATATATATATATATATATATATATATATATATATATATATATATTTTCCAAATACACCAGAATCTTGTGTCATACTTTTTGTGTTTTGTGTCTGTCTCACTGATTCCCGTACTCAGAATAAATCTTGTTGTTGAATTAAAAACAAATTGTTCCTTTTGCGTTGTCTGTTCTGTTTGTGAATGCCTTGTTTCTCTCTCTCTCTCTCTCTCTCTCTCTCTCTCTCTCTCTCTCTCTCTCTCTCTCTCTCTCTCTCTCCCTCCCTCCCCTCATCTCTTTCTCTCCCTCCCCTCATCTCTCTCTCTCTCTCTCTCTCTCTCTCTCCCTCCCCTCATCTCTTTCTCTCCCTCCCCTCATCTCTCTCTCTCTCTCTCTCTCTCTCTCCCTCCCTCCCCTCATCTCTTTCTCTCCCTCCCCTCATCTCTCTCTCTCTCTCCCTCCCCTCATCTCTTTCTCTCCCTCCCCTCATCTCTCTCTCTCTAGCTCTCATGAAATTCACAACTGGTTTGTTATTTCCTGGATAATAATAATAATAACGGATTTTTATATAGCGGGTACTCCAGCCTATGACCAGACTCACCACGCTTTACATAGTCATTACATATAAGTACATGCACTCGATAAAACATCGCTTTCGCTACAATACACCAAAAGACAAAACAGTAAGGGTACAAATTATTTACACTTATGTACACAAATTACAATTTACAACTATGTACACAAATGACAGAAAAGACAAATAGAATAGCAAAATCATATTCACAGCTATTTATATGCCCGGTTAGGCCCAGGAGGAAAAACAGTATAAATATGTACAGCCGTGTATACACTTACGGATCAGACAGAGACAAAGAGGAGAGAATGGCAGCGGGATACAGATCATTCTGAATAGTGAAGTTTGAAGAGGTGGGTTTTGAGGGCCTTTTTGAATGCTTGTGTTGATTGTATGTTGCGGATATGGGAGGGAAGGGAGTTCCACTGCTTAGGTGCGGAGTAAGCGAATGCACGATAATGTGAATTTAACTTGGCTTTTTTTAAGCTCTAGTTAACATGATTGTTACATAAAATGAAATTAAACACAAATCAAATAAAACGAAATCAAAGTAGATTTGTTTAGGTTTCATCACAGTTAAATCATGTTTAAAACGTTGTTGTGATAATTTTTATTTTATTGTGAGCCTCTATGAAATTCAACTAAACATTGGCAATAAATAAACAGCTCTGAGTCATCAAGCCACGACCGGAGCCTCATACCAGTCCTCTCCCCCCCCCCCCTGCCCCCTCCCCCTTCAACATTCTTCCTCTCATCTCTCTTCCTCCACCCCACCCCTCTTCCCGTTCAGCCACACCTTCATAAATCTGTATTTCACTGGCATCAGTTCAGCACATGTTAGAAGCCTGACCGGGGAAGGTCAGTATTAGAGCCACGCCCCCTCCGTGAAGCTTCGGCGCTCATGAGCTATTTTTGGCACCGGGGGCAAGGAGAAAAATAAAATCACAGTCTACATTGACAAACTATACCAGTCTTTTCATGGCGGGAATCTAAAATTTTCCATAAATTATAATCTTAGATACACTTATAGTAGGTGTAGATATTGTTGTTGTTGTTGTTGTTGAAAAACAATAACTCACAAGAAGCTGTTTCACCTCAGTGAGACAATAGTAATGTTGTCAATCATTAACTGGGAAACACAAGTTTAAAAAAAAAATTTTTTTTGGTATCATCAATGTTATAACATTTAGAATACCAATAACATAGCCTTCCACAAATAATTATAAAATAAATTTAGCTATGCTTATTATTTGTTTTAATGTTTCTATGAAATCAACTGAAATATATATATGTGAAATAATTTCTGATTATTTCAGTTTATTTTATTTTATTTTTTAAACAGAGGAAAGGGTTACTGTTTAACTTTGGCAATTAACTTCACGAAATATTTATTTTAGGGTGGTTATAATAAGGAAATATGAGTGGCTCCATTCATAAAAAGATGGCACTGCTGTAGTTTGAGCGTACGTACTTGTTGGATGTGTAACTTGAAAATAAATGGTAGTTATTTTTGACTGGGACTACTATTGCCCTTGGAAGTAATCAGAGAATGCTGACGTCACTTTACTCCAAGCAAAATGGCGGAAGCCGAACTCAATGTTGATAGTCTGATTAACAGACTATTAGAAGGTGAGTAAAACGTTATTTTATTTCCATCTTCATTGACTTTAAGGTTCAGATATGATTCTTCTTTTTTTGCTTTTAATTCTTAGAAGTTTGGAAGAAAATCTAGCCAGTCATTTTACTGTTTTATCGTCTGCTTTGGAAGTTTTCAAGCGGGATATTGGTCATGTTTTGGAAAGTTTGTCTGCGATCTGGATCAGACCGAATTTGCTGCGTGTTAGATGTGTAACTCATTATATAGTTTCGTTTACAGCTCGAGGATGTCGCCCTGGAAAAACAGTCCAGATGACAGAATCAGAGGTCAGAGGCCTCTGTCTCAAATCCAGAGAAATCTTTCTAAGTCAACCGATTTTACTCGAGTTGGAGGCACCCCTCAAGATCTGCGGTAAGTTCTGGATAACTAATTAGAGAAACCTCCGAGGATGGGGTTATGCCATCTGATTGCACAACAGTTAGAGTTACATGATATTTTTTAGCCCCCGGCTATGGCTGAATAAACCATCTTGTCCTTCTATTTAGCGAAAGTTTGGTTAAGTTTTATGGACATGTGAAGGGTGGTGTATGCAGGTGTGTGTGCATGTGTGTGTCACTGTGTGTGTGTGCTTTTTTTTAAGGTGGATGTGTGCGAGCGTTGTGGCCAAGTGGGCTAGGGCGGGACTAACTTGCCTTGTCCACAGGCCAGAAACCAATGGCGCCTGACTGGTGTGGGATCGATCGAGCATCTGGGCGTTATGTTTCTCCGAATATTATTTACTTTCGACTCGGGCAACATCTCGGGGGTTTTCTCCGGTTTGCTCCCCCAGCAAAATGTCAAAAAAACAACTAGTTTTAGGTAGGTTGGGTTTGGGTGCGCCACAGGCGGCGACCACGCCTTCCATAGGGAAGGCGGCCCAGAATAAAAATTTTGATCCGATATTACCAGTATGAATTCTAAGTCTAACAGAAGAATTTTTCAATTTATTTTAATTATTTTGATTTTGAAGATACTTAAATTATATGTATAAACTATACTCAAGATATCTAAAGACTGTTATCCTAAGCATCAAATAATTCTGTGATAGATAATGTTGCATGTTTTCTTGATGACTTTACATGTGCGTGCAGGTGACATCCATGGGCAGTACACAGACTTGCTACGACTGTTTGAGTACGGCGGCTTTCCTCCAGAATCCAACTATCTGTTTCTGGGTGATTACGTAGACCGAGGCAAACAGTCACTGGAGACCATCTGCTTGCTCTTAGCCTACAAAATCAAATATCCAGAAAACTTTTTCTTGCTTCGAGGGAACCACGAGTGTGCCAGCATCAACAGGATCTACGGTTTCTACGATGAATGTAAGTCTCGTTTAGTGTGCACATATGTGACATCATGGTAGGCATTTTTTTTTTTAAAAGTGTGAAAGGAGAACAAGTAGTGTTTAAATGTCTCCCGGTAGATCCCAAACTATAATAAGATTATGGGCAGAGAACTGTAGTGTACAGTTGAAGACTTTGTGCAGCAGCACACCGCCATTACAGTTTGGTGAGGCACTGGGGTCTAATGATAGTGCTTTGGCTTGCGGATCTGAACGTCCCGCGTTCGAGCCCTGTCCGGGCCATTGTGTTGTGTCCCTGGGAAAGACACTTTACTCCCGTTTCTACTCCTTCAGATGAGAGTATAAACCAAGGTCTAGTCTGTGTGTCGCATACATTCCATCATAACGGAATTTAAAGATCCTGATGCTCATGTCCTAGGCGGGTGAGTGCCGGTAACAAGAACACACCCAGCATGCACTTGGTCCTTCTCCCCCATCCCTGGCTGGCCAGGACAGTGCTCAGTTGTCCGGGTGTCAGACCATGCGCCCAAAGGCTGTGGGTGGGCGGTTTGAGTTAGATCCTGTATCGCCCAGCGCCTAGAGTCTGGTCAAGTACGGCGAGATAAGTGCGCTCTAAAATTCCTCAATAATAATAATAATAATTACAAACCATCACTTTTACTGTACTACTCTTTTACTACTGTGCTGTGAGGTTTTCAAAATTGGCCTCCATTGTATTTATTAGCCATCCTGACCAGACAGTTGTAGTCAGTAAGGCCTAGAATTTATGTACACCTTTATACTTCAATTATGGCTTGGAATATTTTTGCCACCTCCGGGTCTTGCAGTTTGTCCAGGTCGAATTTCAGTCTGGTGCACTTTGCTGTGTTTACTCTCTTCAAGTGGAGCCGGAAGGACATCATGACAAGACCGTGGTCACTTCCGATGTCTGCTCATGGAAAAGTGCCTGTCCTGCCAATGTTGATGCTTGATCTGAAGCAGGACTTGACTAAGTTTGCCAGTATCAGATTGTTGTATCTGGCCATCTCCAAGAATCTCAGACCCCTGTTATTTGTCTTGTTGTTGCAGTGGGGTCCACATGTGTCTCTCCAGTTGTGGTGCACATATTGGCCAACCTAGGCATTCCAGTTGCCTTGCACTATGACTATGTCCTTCTTCGGCACTTGATCAAGGACAGCCTGTAAAAGTTCATAGAAATCCTCCACTTCGCCGTCGTCATAGTCTGATGTTGGGGCATAGGCCTGGATGATGGTGATATTAAAAGGGGCTGCTCTCAGATTTACTTGAGACGGGGCAGCAACCCAAGACAATGGCTAGAATGTCTTTGTGGACCAAGAATCCAATGCCGTGTCATCTCTTCCGCTAAAATAAAGCTTGTGGCCTTTGTCGGTCATTGTTTCACCTAGGCCTTTCCAACGCAGTTCTCTGATACCTAAAATGTTCTATTGATAATGGTCCTGCTCGTGGGTCAGTTCTTCTAATTTTCCCTCTGCAGTTAGGGTCCTGACATGCCAGGTTCCTTTGACGATGTTGTCTCTCTCATGCGGATCTTGCTAAGTTGTCCATCAGTAGCACACTTATGACCTCCGTCCTGGTGGACAGAAGAACGGAGACACATCAGTTCTACCATGTCCCCAGAACAGAGAAGAAGAAGAAATCCTCCCAATTCTCCAAGATGAAGTGGAAGCAGAAGTGCAAACGCTGAAGAAGGAGAAGTCAGCAGGAGTGGACAACATACCTGTGGCATTGCTTCAAGCAGGAGGAGAAGCGATGACTGACATCGTCACCATTATTTGTAACAAGATCTGGCCTATGCCATGGAACCAGTCGTTTGTCATCAATCTTCCCAAAAAGGGTAACTTTCAGGAGTGTTAAAATTACCGCACCAACAGCCATCCCAGCAAGATCCTCCTGAAAATAATACTCAACAGGTTGAAACCCAAAGCTGAACAAATCATAGCTGAAGATCAAGCAGGATTCAGGGCAGGACGAAGTACCACTGAATGGATTTTCAACCTCAGAATAATCTGAATAAATACCTACAGCACCAACATCATCTTTATCATGTGTTTGTAGACTTCAAGAAAGCGATTGGCCGAGTCTGGCATGCAGCTCTGTGGGCAACCATGAGAGTACAACATCAGTCCTAAAATTATTGAAGTCATCAAAAATCTGTATGGCAAGGTGACCGACCAGTGCAGTCCTCCACAACTGTGCCATCGGAAACTGGTTCAGAACAACAATCTGTGTCAAGGATGCCTACTCTCTCCAACACTTTTCAGCATCTTCCTAGAGCGCATCATGTCAGATGCCCTTGCAGATCACGAAGGCACAGTCAGCAAATGAGATAGAACAATCTCCAACCTCCGTTTTGCGGATGACATTGATGAACTGGCTGGAGAGGAACAAAAACTTGAATAGCTGGTACAGAGCCTTGACACCACATCCATAGCCTATGGATTGGAAATAAGTGCAGAGAAGACCAAAATGATGACCAACAACACCAATGGCATCGACAAGGACATCAAAGTTCAAGGCCAATCTCTCAACACAGTGCATAGCTTCAAATGTTTAGGAGCCATTGTATCAGACAATGGGTCCCAACAAGAAGTCCTCTCCAGGATCAGACAAATAACTGCTGCCCTGACAAGCCCATTTGGAAAGACAGGACCATCAGTCTACACTCCAACTCAAGGTAAGGCAGCTGCGCTCCCTTGTCATCTCCATCTTCCTATATGCTTGCGAAACATGGACCCTCACAGCAGATCTACAACGAAGAATATAAAACATGAAGATGAGGTGCTACAGAAGACTTCTGGGCATCTCCTAAACTCAGCACATCACCAATGATGAAGTCCGACAGACCGTCACACAAGCCATTGGACAACATGATGACATGCTCACAGTGGTGAAGAAACGGAAACTTCGATGGTATGGCCACGTCACCAGAGCATCAGGCCTTGCAAAGACCATTGTGCAAAGCATGGTGCAAAAAAGCAGAAGAAGAGAGATACATAAAAAGAGGTGGGAGGACAACATTCGAGAGTGTACTGGATTGACACTGAACGAATTCATGACGGTTGCTGAGGACAGAGAAAGATGGAGTAAGCTGGTTAAACGATCATCTGTGGTGCCCCAACGACCTTAAGTGTTATGGGATAGGATAGGATATGATAGGATTATACTTCAATCCAATTCAACTCAACAAATCTTTATTCCCTCAGTCATAGGCTACAGGTTTCTCTTTATCGTGTTTGATGATCTCTTCTGTGTTGTGAATTCTTGTCCCTAAACAGTGTGGAGTCACTACATAAGATTTTCCAGAACACATTTAAAAGGGATTGTTCTCATGTAGCTCTCTTACAAGCTCAGAGAGCTTCTGAAGGTGAAGGCCACTAAATATTCAGCATGCACAAAATAGTTAGCTGAAGTCAGGATTGTAACCCACACTGCCCAAGGTGCTTGTATTCGAGGCTTGTACCCTGAACCCCTGAGCAGCCCTAAAGAGTATGAAATGGTGTGTGTGTAATCACCACAGCCAGGAAGTAGGCTTCTGTCTTTGACAAAGACTTCCCTTCCTAGGGATTTTATAATATAAGCTTCCTTCTTAGGGGCAGCCAGACTTCCTCCTTCTGAAGAATGACTGTTTATCCTGGATCTTGTTGTTGTTATTTTAAGATGGATTTATTATTATTATTATTATTATTATTATTATTATTATTATTATTATTATTATATTTATTATATTTCTTATATAATTTTTTTTTTACATGAAATTATTATTTTAAAATAATTGTTTACGATTTTTTCCCATTATAATTATGTTTGCTCATTTTGCTTTCTTTTACAGTATAGAATATATTAGCTGTTACTGTAGTCTTATTATTGTGATGTATATATGTATTGACTCTTTGTACACCACACTGTAATTTGTTAAAAGAGATAATAAAGTTATCTTATTTTATCTATCTATCTGTCTATCTATCTATCTATCTATCTATCTATCTATCTATATCTATCTATCTATCTATCTATCTATCTATCTATCTATCTATCTATCTATCTATCTATCTATCTATCTATCTATCTATCTATCTATCTAGTTGAGTCTTGAGACAGTGTCTGAGTAGGTACTCCAAGCCCTTCATTGGCTCTTGTCCGCTCGGCAGTTTTGACTCAGTTTTGACTTCACTTTCAACACTTATTATTAATGTAAAACTGCATTTAAAACGAACAGTGGCTGTATTCAAATAAAAATTGAAAGCTTTATCTTTACATCTGTGTTGTTATTAATGCATGTTTATGCGAAAGATTCCGAGAAAACAGCTTTTGAATACGCCCCTATCCGAGCGCTGAATGCTGGTGCGAAAAAGTTGTCACCGTCGTTTGCTGAGAGGTGGTTCGTTTCAAACTCTAAGCGCTTTGAGATAGTTCATTGGATGGCCTAAAAATAAGAACCAATGAGAAGTTCGGATACTTAGCTTCATTTACATATCAAATATGATGGGCTCTCATGTGTAAAAGTGTTGTTACGAGCCGAACAAAGTGGATAAAGCGGTTTTGATGTAAGTTTGATTTTAACTAGAAGTTTAAAAATTAGCAAGAAATAAAGAGCAGACTTTCCTTTATAAAACTAGGGTATTTATTAATTTGTGCATTACTCTATCGCGGAGCGCTTTGCCGTAGAAAAGTGTACCCAAACGGTGTTCGGGTTTTCTTGCGGCCATGGCCAACTCGTAGGCCTATTCAGCGACACGCGTGCTGAGAGTAGTAGCACACTAGTAGGCCTATAATTTGCCGGCACGCACTGCGAATTTGATGATTTCCCAACTTTGAAGCACCAAAACGGCTGAACATTACATGGGATAGGCCTGAAGAAAATTGGGCTTGGAGTATAACATATGAAGAGGTTACCTGTCAAAAATCAGCTTTCTGGTATCAATATTGGCTTCACTTTGAGACTCCAAAGTTGTCAATTTCTTCAATTCCAAAACGTTGCCCAAAAAACACCAACATTCGGCATTTTCAAACATTAATAACTTTTTACCTATTTGTCCTATGGGGGAAAAAAATATACCACTGTGTTCAGAATAAAAAGCTCTTTAAATCTATGTCAGTTTTGTGATGAGGAAATCATTTTTTTTAAATGGCTTTTGACTACCTAGTCTGAGAAGAGCACATTGATGTTGGAACAAACATTTGGTTGATTTTGCACTACATAAAAATATGGTGTTATTATGTTATGATTATATTATAGACAGTTACGTTATGCATTTCTTGTAGGCAAGAGACGATTCAATGTAAAGCTGTGGAAAACGTTCACCGATTGTTTCAACTGTCTGCCCATTGCTGCCATCATTGATGAGAAAATCTTCTGCTGCCACGGAGGTACAGTGGTATATTTATTTATTTATTTTTTATTCCTAGACTTGCAGACTCACCAGTGCTCGAGTCTAAGGAATATTTTATTTCGATATCTTATGGTAGACTTTTGATGGAGTTCATGAATGTTATGTATGCGTGTTCCATTGGCAATGTTAATTTTGGAGTGCTTGCACCAGTAGTGCATGAAAATTGAGAATGGCTGACGCACCATTCTGTGCAGCAATTCAAATATTTGTGTATGTGAAAGTGAACAGCTTGGCCCAGCACTTGTTGCCTCCTTTGCTAGACCTAACAAAGGGCAGCTCCCATGCATCTTGCATGATGGACATTTTATCAGTTTCATCCACTTTGAAATGTCCGTACACATTACAATGATTATGAGCTTGAAGTGCGTCAGTTATCTTTTTGGCCTATACTAATCCCCAAATGGCCCATTGTTGTTGTTTTTTTAACCAAGGGGCCAGTTGGTCCATAGACTTTCTACACAAATGTGAACATTGTGTGTGTGTTTGTGTGTGTATGTGTGTAATGTATTGATGCAAAATACAGTTGTAGAAGCGATGTTTTTAAAAGTTTTTACCCACATATTTGTGCGCAGATGGTTTTGAGATCTATGTAAAATTGAAATTTGCTTCTAATCTGTTGTTAGGAATATATTTGGAACACATGGGATATCACATATTGAGTGACGCTTGCTGCATGTCTGTTGTTAGGAATATATTTGGAACATATGTGATATCAAAGATTGAGTTATGCTTGCATTTAAACAGTTTACAAACGTGTTTGCTATACGTAAATGTAAATGATTTGAAATGTCTTTATTTTATTTTATTTGTGCTCTAAATTTGCTTTACATTGTACCTCTGTTAGAGCTTTCATTAGGAATGAAGCGTGTTTTAAATAAATAACTAACTAATAATAATGGTAATAATAATAATTGTTATTAGTATTATTATTATTATTATTCTTTTTTATTCCAAGACAGTTTTGAAGTTTGTTACGTAAAGTCTGAAGTATGCACTGAGTGTGCCTAATGAAGTCGGCTCTTCTTCTTTCCTTTGGAAAGTGTAAAATATAATTGATGGGTTGCTGGTGGGCAGGCTTGTCGCCAGACTTGCAATCGATGGAGCAGATTCGGCGAATTATGCGACCAACGGATGTGCCGGATACAGGTGAGTTGGTTTTTCATGACGTTTATAAATGGCCATATTGCAGCACCTTTATATAGTCTTATTATTGTTCTTCATCTCCTCTTCCCACCCTCATTACATTACATAATTGTTGCTTTAGGTCCAGCGGACTCTTCCGAGCCAAATCAGGACCGGACAACCCCCAATCCGCATAAAAGACCTGCTGAAACAACCCTAGTGGGAAAACTGAATGCCCTCCACCAGCCAGTCACTTTACAATAAAGACATCCCACGCAGGGGACGCTGAGGCTGCACTCTAATTTATCGAACCCCGTTTACAAAAACAAAATAGAATACAAACATCATTATAAATTATCAACAAAACATATACATATAAAATGCCTACATTGCTAAATAATAACATCATAGGAAGCCCTAGTGACCACCTGGCAGAAAGCGTCCAATATTCCCAAGCTGATCCAACAGACCTCATACACAAATAAGGAGTCTTATCCCGGAAGAGTTTTCAAGAAAAAGGGTAGGAGACTGGGCTAGCGAAGAAGGTGATAGTATAGCAGATTGATAGAACAGAGCAGGACTGAGAAAGAGCAAATGAGAAAGACAGCGACAGTGGGAATTAAAAGCACTACATTTCCAGAAAGTGGGGATATTATTTATACTGAAACCCCCGGCACCCCAACAGTGGTCTTCCCACCCTCGGTGATCTTTCTCCTTCTTCTCCCCCCTACTCTTCCTCCTTTTTCTTCATCTGCTTTTAATTTCATGGCTACTAAATTTCGGTCAAACTTCAATATTCAATCAATTCAATTCAATATTTTAATTTTACGTCTGTTTTCGAACAATGTAATTTTAGACAAAGAAAAATGAAACTAAAGTTAAATAAATTAATTAATTAAAATTAAAAAAATTCGGTAAACTTAAATAATTTCAAATGAACGCTTATTTGTTTGGCCTTGACTTTCCTTGGTGATGGTCAGCTTTGTTGAAAAAGATGGTTACTTTCCAAGATGGAAAATATTATTGAAGTTGACATTGACCTGGAGCCAGACTCGATACCCTGTCCACATAACCGATACAGATAGAACTCCCAGGTTGGTGCAACAGTCTGAGGAGCGACACTGTGCCCAAACTCTATGTGCGTGTGCTTCATGGTGATGTGTTATTCAGGAATGGTGGGCAATGGCCTCAGATGTGCTGTGAAATAAAGCTTTTATTGATTTATCTGCCTGTTAATATTATTCCGGAGATTTGTTTGTTTGTCCACAGGATTGTTGTGCGACTTGCTATGGTCAGATCCTGACAAGGACGTGCAAGGGTGGGGAGAGAATGACCGCGGTGTGTCCTTCACATTTGGGGCTGACGTGGTCAGCAAGTTCCTTAATCGCCATGACCTTGATCTTATTTGCAGAGCCCACCAGGTGAGAACAATTTTTCATGCATTTTTTTACTATTGGATTCTTTTTCTGTGTAGCAGTGCTATGCATTAACCCCCAATTTTTTTTTTTTTTTTTAAATCGGCAGATTTTTTTGCAAATTTGGACAAGCCTAAAAAAAATTATATTGTATTTCATTATATCGGAGCTAGTTTTAATATTGAATATTGCCACACTGAACAGCTGTAGCTGGTTGGTGTTGTTTTCTGTAGAAGCGAGGAGCTAAATTTCAACTACACCAAGATTGAATTTGTGCAAACAAGCGCAGCACAGGACAATTCATGACCGCCCTAAGAGGGCGTTACATGCCTAACCCCTGTCTACACTAAGATGGAAAGAAGAAGAAGAGCGCGGAATAAAATATTTTGTTTTGCGTGGGCCACAGGTAGTGGAGGATGGCTATGAGTTCTTCGCCAAGAGGCAGCTGGTGACCTTGTTCTCGGCCCCCAACTACTGCGGTGAATTTGACAACGCCGGGGGCATGATGTCTGTCGACGAAACACTTATGTGCTCCTTTCAGGTCACTTTACTTTCTTTCCTTCTAAGTCTTTCTCTCTGTGGGAGTTGGGTGTAAGTAGGGCGATGAGGAAGGTAACGGGGCTTGTTAAAGAAAACAGCCAACCACTCTGATGAACGTATTCGTCACACCTAACATGCAGAACAAGAATAGATACAGATATCAATAAATATAAATAACTAAGAGGGTGAGTAATCAAATTACCAAAATAAAGACAGAAAAAGTTGTGTTTAACTTGGGAAAGCTGATGATGAGAATGTAGACTTGTAACTGGCACTATTCTACACTGGCAGCATGCTCAGGGAGTTTAAAGAGGGCATAATGCACAGGGCTAAAAAGAATCATATACAGTGGAGTCCACCTATAACGAACCTTGGAATAACGAACACCCGCGATTAGCGTACTACCATCCATTTCCCCACACACTCCCTTCTTTGTCTTACTATTTAATCCCTTCCTATAACGAACAAATCCACTAGGCAAATAACGAATCTCCGCTTGTAACGAACACTTTGTGTATTCCCTAGGCCTACTTTGCCTCAATTGGCTCATCGCCAATAACGAACAGCAGCAGAAGCATGCCAGTTCGTACATAGGTCAACCAGGCCTTGAAGTCATAACTGTCATTGGCTGCTATAAATAGCCTTGAATGAAGTCATTGTTGATAAACTTCGTAGGCCTAGATCGATCTACGTACTGTATGTTGTGATGTGCACTCATCACCGGTGTGTACTTCCGTTTACAGTACAAATCTCTACAGCGAATCCCGCTTGTAACGAACCCGAAATTCCCCCCCTTGAGATTCGTTATACCCGGACTCCACTGTACTATGATTCAGCTGAACAGTGCTTCAAGCACTTTGGGAAAAGTGTGCTTTGTCTAAGTCTCAGTTTCTTAGGTGAAAGAGTTCCAGAGTTTGGGAACCAAGTGAGAGAAGACTCTAGACCACTTAATCACAGAATTATTGATAGAAGTGGATTCCATAAAAATTTGTGTATTATAATTGTAATATGAACTTGCTGAAGTCACTGTCACTGATCTTTCACCCTTCACAATTATAGCTTAAAAAAAAAAAGTCTTTTGACATAGTGGGGTTATGGTTGTGTTGAATTTGACCTTTCAGATCTTGAAACCTTCGGAGAAGAAAGCCAAGTACCAGTACGGGGGTTTGAACTCAGGGCGCCCCATCACGCCGCCTCGAGGAGGCGGCCCCGTACCACCCAAGAAAAAATAATGATCTTGCCACATCAGCCCACCTTGTCTTGCAAGTTCTTACCTGTTTGATGCATTAGGCATTTGTATTAGGGACGACCAGTAGACCTTTGTAAGGAGAGCGTTTTCCATTACCATCGGTGAACATCTGCCTAGCAAGATTTATTTATACGTTCATAGCATTAATCGCCACCAAAACAACAATGTTCTCATTATCATCGTCTTCTTCTTCATCATGACATCCATGCCGCATCATTTCCAAAGGAAAATTTTTTTCGTCAGATGTTTACATTATTATTCTGTGTGACTCGATCACGTTTCGCATTCTCGGTGCTGGTGGGGGGAAATTGCCATACGTAGACGGCTCAGAAACATTTTCACAGCCTTGAAGATTTATATATGAACATTTGTAAATGTAGTATCCAAGATCTACTATAAAAGGATTTTAAAAAAAATATTGCAGAATTATTCAGTTTGAACAGTTTTAAAAAAAAAAAAAAAAAGAAAGTTTGCACATTTCGGTCCCCAAATCTTGTTTTTGGGGTTAGGTTGTCTCCCCTTGTAGAGGAATTTGTGTATGAAGGTGAAAGATCATACGCACACTTGATGGAAAATGTTCTGCCTGTTTGTCCCTGTTTACACTATTTTTATTATCAGAATCTTTCCTTTTCCTTTTTTTTGTATCTGATAAATGTAGATATGTTACCTATGTGGAGAGGAATGTCTTTTTACGAGTGGTTAATTGGAGGAATACGTCAGCTTTTTGTTGTTGTTTTTGAACGCCAGAGCTTAGTATTTGAACGACATATCGAGGTACTTGGTTTTTCATCCACATTCTCTGCCCTCACACACCTTTACAAAAAAAAATGTTTTGTTAACATTTTATTTAGAAGTGTTCACCTTTGCAATACTTGTAATTCCATTATTTGGGATATATATAGCGTTTTGACATTATAGACATTTCCAAAATATTTCTTATTCACAGTTAAAGCTTAAAAGCTTATTTTGGGATAAGCGGTGAATGTTAACGTATTGCTTTGTCTTCTTTTTTTTTCCGCTAGCGACGATTTCGTTATCTGTCTAGCTGGTTTTTTTACACAATAACTGAGCGTGGAATAATTTTTTTTGACTCATTTGCAATTTGCAAATTATGCAAGGTCAGCAGTTATGGTTTGCACCAGGTAACATGTCATTGCGATATTTAAGGAGTGGGTCTTTCCCTTAAGGGCAGCTCAAGGCAGGGTAGTAATAGCTGCTTATCAGTCCACCATTAGTCATGTCATGTACATGGTATTTATTTCCTGAACACATCACTCGTTTGGATTACTGAATACTATTAATTATTTTAACATTTTGAAAGAGCTGTTTTCAGTTTAAATCTTCTAGTTTACGCTTTTGAATAATTTTGAGGAAATTTATTATTTAGTTAATTTGTTTTATTGTTGAACCACTGAGAATCTGCTTCACATTATTTATTATTGATTGCGTTATTTGTATATTGATTTAATTGATGCGTAATTTTTATGATTAGTGGGAAATGATTGCAAGGAGTTCTTTTGCTCCTCTTTGGCTAAAAAAAAAAAAAAAAAAAAATTGAATTTTTTTTTGTTTTTTTGTTCCTGTTGTGTAAAAGTTCTGATTGATTTGCTTGTTGTAAAGACTTGGGAGATGAGTTATAATATACTGCAGTGTAAAGATTTATATAATACGACAGTAAAACTACGGGCAATCGATGAGTTAACCGATGCTTTTAGGCAGCCTATATTTTTCTATTAGATTGGCGTTTGTCTTTTCTCATAAGGGGAAAAAAAATTAACGTAAGACTTTTGAAATTTGAATATTTTATGTCCATTGTAACGATTATCATAGACAATGATTACCCAGCGGATGATGAGTATAACGCTTGCTTTTCATCTCGGACAAATTGAATTGCACAAATAAATCTTGTATCTGTCTGCTCAAGTAAAGCATGTGTGTGTGTGCCTTGGAAATTGCCGAAGCAGACAAACAGATGGCCTAGACAAGATATTTTTCTACTCACTGTGTATAGTGCACTACAGTCATGATTAGAAGTGTTACAATATTTACTCTTCAGTTCTGTTCAATCATCTGTATAATAACCCTCCCTTCCCCTCACCCTCCACCTCCATTCCCCTTCTCCCCCAATGTAAAACTCTTTTTGGTCCTTGTCTGTAAATGTTTTATTGCCATTTTCTGTTGTAATTGTACAAATTATTTATTCCGTCATTCCTTCCGTTGGGGTGCCGGGGGTTTCAGTATAAATAGTATCCCCACTTTCTGGAAATTTAGTGCTTTAAATTCCCATTGTTGCTGTCTTTCTCATTTGTTCTTTCTTATTCCTGCTCTGGTCTATCAATCTGCTATACTATCTTCTTCTTCTTCGCTAGACCAGTCACCTACCTTTTTTCTTGAAAACTCTTCCAGGACAAGACTCCTTATTTGTGTGTGAGGTCTGTTCGATCAGCTTGAGAATATTGGACGCTTTCTGCCAGGTGGTCACTAGGGCTTCCTATGATGTTATTATTTAGCAATGTAGGCATTTTTTATGTATGTGTTTTGTTGATAATTTATAATGATGTTTGTATTCTATTTTTGTAAACGGGGGTTCGATAAATTAGAGTACAGCCTCAGCGTCCCCTGCGTGGGATGTCTTTATTGTAAAGTGACTGGCTGATGGAGAGTTTTCAGTTTTACCACTAGGGTTGTTTCAGCAGATCTTTTATGCGGATCAGGAGTTGTCCGGTCCTGATTTGGCTTGGAAGAGTCCGCTGGACCTAAAGCAATAATCATGTAATGTAATTCCGTCATTGGTAATTGTAAAATCTGTACTATAACACTTTTTTCAGTCATTACATGTTTTTAATCAGTCTTAAAAAAAAAAAAAATTATCACTGCAAAATATTTTAATGGTAATTGTTTCAATTCATTACAAAACTTCAAATTTGACATTGGACTAGAATGACTTGTTCAGCAGGTGTTGTATGTTTTGTTTTTGGTAGGTGTAATTTAAAAATTATGTATATATAGTATACATTGTCAAAAGGAACTTTTAGTAAGATTTATAAATCCCAACATAACTGGCAGTCTGCTGTGACTTCTCCTGTCTTGATAAATAATCTCAACAGTGTCCGTCATCTCTAAATAGCTGCATGTTCAAATAGTCATCTGTGGAGCATTCAATGAGTCACCTTCCGTTCACCTACTCTAAAACACTACATCACTGCATTTTCACAAGAGTCACTTTTCTTTCCTGCAAGGTTGTATGACGATTTTTTTTTATTTTTTCAAATAATTTTTTCAGACTTAAATTGGCAGTGGTAAATGCGTTATCTTGAAATGTTTTGATCTTTGCCCCACCTCGCTAGTCAAGGCAGTGGAGGTCAAGAGATCGACATAGTTGCATGTGGCGATGTCACAAACCAGAATTCCAGCTTTTTTTTTTTAGATGTGTGTCCCAGCAAACACCGTGGCGTAAGAAAGTACATGCCTGATGCAGAGTGTAGGAACTAACAACGGATAATAGTATATACTCCCAACAAAAGTTCAGACGCCACATGCACCTGTGGACCTATCACCACTGCTGGATGTATTCTCCTGTCCCCTTTGTCTTGGTTTGCTGTGGGAAAATTGTAATGTCCCATTTGTAGTAATATTACACAGGACAATGTTGTTATTTCTTGTTGTCGTTTGTACTTAAAATATAAAAGCTGTGCGATGTATTTGTTCATCTTTATATGACTGAATTCTCACCTTGTGCTCGGGACATTGGCTGATAGTATTGATATCATTCAAACATCTCAAATGTTGCCCGGTTATACTATTTTGGGGAGGCATAGTTTGTAGTGATAGGCAGTGGAGAACTGATCGTTATGGAAGGCAATAAATGCATGATTTGACTGCTGTTATCTCCCTTTCCCTTCCCCAAACTCATGTTGGGACTGCTTTTACCTCCCTTTCCATCATGAAATTCATCTCTATTCCATTGAGGGCACGTCTGCACCTTTCCTTCCTCTCCACCGTTATGACGTTTGTCTGTCTCTTTCTCACACTTTTTCCCAGACTGAAGCAGGTTCCATTGTGCGCTGCAGTAAACGGTATTGTTGATGTGTCCATCTGTGCTCTCGCTCCAAAGTAGGAACGAATAGTTTGTTAATACCTCTCTGTGTTCTGAAGGTGATGTTATTGGAATGATAACTTCTTAGGCCTATGTTAGCAGCGGCCCAGAGCATATTCTCATTGCTGAAAATAAAATAGCAGTTTCTTATTCCATTTTCATTCTAGCTATCCATACTGTCATTTCGGCCAGTTTTCTTGCTGAACTAACTGATGTTTTTTTAGGTTGTGAATGTGTGTATGATTCAGTGGAAATCTTTTAAATAGTTTTGATATAATGTAAAATGTAAATCTGGCCTATTATATTAGAGGAAATTTGGCCTATTATATTAGAGGAATTCCTGTGTGTTTGAGATAGTGTGTCATCTGTATTTTTCTATTAATCTCTTCTTTTAAACAATTTTTTTCATTCTCTTTGCAATTTAGACAATTCAACATTTTGTTTAATCTGATTCCTCATTGCATTTCTTTCTGTTGTTTCATCACAATGAAATTTCATTATATTGTAATTACTCGGGGGTTTATATTTTAGCACTTCCATTATATATTTTTACAAATCTCCTTTGTAGATATAGTTTTGCTTCTTACGTCAACAGGACATCCATTTGTTTGTTTTGACCTTTTCGCATGAACTACCCAAAGTTCTGACAAGGTTGTACTTTCAAAAGGTGGATTTTTACAAATTGTTACTGCTGCTACTGCTGTTGTTTTGTATATGTGTGTTCATCTTAGTGTTCTGTTATTTTTCCATAATACAAAACGAGTTTTTGTCTCTTGTGTTGAGCAGACATCAGTGGTCTCATCCGACATCAGTGGTCTCGGTATGACAGTGTTTCAAAATAATGTTAATAACGCTTAATAATTTTTTTTATTTATTTATTTAATTTTTTTTTACAAACCATAAAAATGTGATCTGTAATTGTAAATGAATTTCTGAGTGCGTGCCATGTACAAATGAGATGTGTTCAGTTAGCAATCTGTATTTTTTGTCCTTTTAATTTCCTGGGGAGGGCTTGTAAAATGTATTCATCGTCTTTTACCATCAAGTAATGCGTCGTTGTATAACCAGGTCGGGCTTGCATTGGAAAAAGAAAATTTTTTTCATGGAAACTATGCATTTTGTCTTTAGAAAGCCAAGCAACATTTTCAGTCCAGCCCTGCAGAGAGCTAGGTCTTGCGTACATTTAGATTTAGCGTTGTTTCCCCGTGTAAATCAAGTTCAGGTTTACGTTTCTTGTTGATGCGATACTTTTGATGTTTTATGGGAAGAGAACTAAGGCATTGTAGTTGAGTAGTTAATGATTTAACAAGCATGCCGTTTTGCTTGTGCTTTCTTGTTGTTCCGTTTGCGTTTTGATATTTGTTGTGATGACGTTTGCTAGTTCAGCTGTTTTTTAAAACTTAAAGTAGATACCTCTAGCGCGCGGCTTTTTCTGTTGGTTGTTTTTCAGTTGCTTTGGTTAGTATTTAGCGGATGATTAATTTATGTAACTTGTGCATTATATCTCCATATTTTGTGATTTGTGTCAACACTGTTTTGTGATTATGAGACTATGCATACTGATATATTTGTTTGTGTTTTCATTTTGCGGCAGATGTGGCCTGTTTCAGTGGAAAGCAGACTGAAGATTCTTTGTTTTTAAAGTTGGTATGGAAGACTGACACAATGAAGCCTATCAGCACACATTTTGTTGAGATATTTGTGCAGTCAGGTCTATCAGAGCATATTCAGTTGACAACCTGGTGAGATCATCAAGCCTGTGAGACAATGTTTGTTTGGCCTGACCTTGCAATCAAACCCATTACAGTATAAGGATCGTTGATCATCTTTTTGTTGCTTGGCCAGAGTTCACATACAGACACACACACACACTATACACCTAATACAGCTCATGCACACACAGTCTGCCTCATATAACATGCACATCAAAGGCATGCATGCATGCATACATAAACACCACACACTAACACACAAACACACACATTCTCGCTAGCTCTATTCCTTGCATACACAATGTGAACCCATAAACACATTCACATGCTCATGATACCATACACAGCAAGCATTTACAACAACAACAACCAAACAATGGGTGGCAATATGCATAGTTTTGTCATGTACATTGTTTCACGACATATGACATGTCAGCAGTGTCATGACAAGTGTCCAGTGTGCATCTGACAGAATGCCAACTTAACTTTCGCTGACATTAAATTTATGTTCAAAATCTATCTGTATTATTTAAATTGTATATTTTATTTTGATCCGCTACATTTGTAATTATGTTCATCTGCTGGTTATGTCTATACTTTTTTCTTTTTTTTTATAAATAATTACCAACACTTGTACAAAGAATCTGTTCTGAACAAAACCAGCAAACACCCCTCATGTTGTTAGCTTTTCTTGGTGTGCAGTTTGTGTGCTAGAGTATGTAATGAGATATTGTAGATATATGTGTGTGTGTTGGCTGGGACTCCCGTTGGGAGGCCGGGGGTTTCAGTATAAATAGTATCCCCTCTTTCTGGAAATTTAGTGCTTTAAATTCCCACTGTTGCTGTCTTTCTCATTTGCTCTTTCTCATTCCTGCTCTGTTCTATCAATCAGCTATACTATCTTCTTCTTTGCTAGACCAGTCACCTACTGTTTTCTTGAAAACTCTTCCGGGACAAGACTCCTTATTTTTGTATGAGGTCTGTTGGATCAGCTTAAGAATGTTGGACGCTTTCTGCCAGGTGGTCACTAGGGCTTCCTATGATGTTATTATTTAGCAGTGTAGGCATTTTATATGTATGTGTTTTGTTGATAATTTATAATGATGTTTTTATTCTATTTTGTTTTTGTAAACGGGAGTTCGATAAATTAGAGTACAGCCTCAGCGTCCCCTGCGTGGGATGTCTTTATTGTAAAGTGACTGGCTGGTGGAGAGCTTTCAGTTTTACCACTGGGGTTGTTTCAGCAAATCTTTTATGCGGATTGGGGGTTGTCCGGTCCTGATTTGGCTTGGAAGAGTCCGCTGGACCTAAAGCAATAATCATGTAATGTAATGTAATGTTCGATAAATTAGATTATAGCCTCAGCATCCCCTGCGTGGGATATCTTTATTGTAAAGTGACCGGCTGGTGGATTGCCTTCAGTGTTACCAGTAGGGTTGTTTCGGCAGATCTTTTATGCAGATCAGGGGCGAGTCCTCTTTCAGCGAAGTTGTGGTCTTGATTTTGTGGTCCTGATTTGGCTGTACTGGTCCTGATTTGGCTCGGAAGAGTCCGCTGGACCTAAAGCAATAATCATGTAATGTAATGTGTTGGCTGGATCTGACTTGTTTAACTGTATTGCAAAGCGAGATTGCATCATTGTATCCATAACTGGAAATACAGCAGAGGACTACTAGCATTGAAAAGTTACAATAATAACAAACCAATGTGTACATAACTAACCTTTTTTTTAATGGAAAATTCTGCCAAAACTCCTGATTTGTGGATGGGGTCAGCTTGGGGCTATTGGACGCTTTCTGTCAAATGCTGATCACAATCTGAGTATCAGAGGCTGTTGAGGCATACGCCTACGCTTGATAGATCTCAGACACCCAGCTAGCGCCAAGGCCACCTGTTTAGTTAGCTATTCGTTGTTTATATGGTCCAGCAGACTGCATAGCGCCAAATCAGGACCACAAAATCCCGACCACAGCTTGGTTGAAAGAAGATTCACCCCTGATCCGTATAAAAGATCTACTGAAACAACCCTAGTAGTAACACTGAAGGCACTCGCATCAGGCGGTCATTTTACAATAAAGGCATCCCACGCAGGGGACGCTGAGGCTATACTCTATAGAACCCCCGTTTGCAAAATCAAAATAAAATATAAACATCATTATAGAATATCAACAAAACACATACATATAAAATGCCTACGTTGCTAAATAATAATATCACAGAATGCCCTAGTGACTATTTGGCAGAAAGCGTCCAATATTCCCAAGCTGACCCAACAGACCTCATACACAAATGAGGCGTTTTGAAAGTTTTCAAGAAAAAAGGTATCTGACTGGTCTAGCAAAGAAAAAGGATAGTATAGTAGATTGACAGAACAGAGTAGGAATGAGAAAGAACAAAGGAGAAAGACGGTGACAGTGGGAATTTAAAGCACTACATTTCCAGAAAGTGGGGATACTTATTTTATACAGATACCCCCCGGACCCCAACAGGGGTCGCCTTTTTAATGCAACCTGGCCTACTGCATGATATCTATGAAGAAAAACTGGACGTGCACCTCCTATTTATCAACACTGAAAAGCAAGCACATTTTAGCTGTATGGTTTATTTGGCATTTGCGTTCCACAGGAATATTTGTATAATAACAATTTGATCATAATTCACTTTCATTGCACAACATCACAGACATTTTGACATTTATATTTGGAATTAGCTGTTAATGCTTGGCAGTATAAATCACAACATCACGGGCATTTTGACATTTATATTTGGTATTAGCTGTTAATGCTTGGCAGTATAAATCACAACATCACAGACATTTTGACATTTATATTTCGTATTAGCTGTTAATGCTTGGCAGTATGAATGACAACATCAGTCCAGATCAGCAAGCAAGATTTTGAAGACTGAAAATAAAAGCTTCACAAAACAATTCTTGTTGTCTTGGAGCAGAAACAGTCAAAGAAACTGAAGTAAATGTCTAGTGGTTTTTGGGTGTGTGTAGATTTTAACCTTTGATTGTCAGCAACAAAAACCTTTCAGAAGAAAATGGCAAGTGTATTTTTCAGAGATGAGAATCTTCCGCCTTTTAGCGGAAATCCGCTCTTTCGGAAGGTCCCAGGGTCATTTTTGAGATCGGTTTAAATCCGGTGAGAAAATTTTAGTGTATATGACTAGGGTGAGTTGTTGATTTTCGATCTCGCAGCTTATTCCCACTCGTTATTCCCATGCGGATTGTTATTTGGTTCGCTCTCACTTCGTTTTCGTCGATCCACCAAGCTGCTGTAAAAAGCCGAGATAACCCGATTTCTCTTTCTTCCGTGTGTCCTGGTAAACGTGCAGTTTAATCCTCCCGTTTTTCTTCGCATCCGGCTGTTCCCAGACACTCCCGCTGACAATGACGTCACTCAAATAGGCGCTTGAAGCCCTTTCTCACGCGCTGAGTTGTAGTGCGAACGATGGAACAGCCAAAACATCACATGGTTGATCAGCCATTGTCTAGAACAAAGCGCGACTTGTAAAATGCTTCGAAAACTAAATCCTGGAGAAAAGGCTCTTGCTATACCCACATCTACAGTGGTGTAAAAAACAAGTGGAACTTTTTTAAGTGGTTAGAAGAAAAGTTGAACACAACAGTCTTAATTCGTTTGAAGGACAAAAAGATCGAAAGAAATGTGGCGTTGAATGCAGAGGCATTGATGCAGAGGAATTGAATTGAATTGAATTGAATGCAGAGGCAGAGAAACAAACCAGACTGGCTCATAAGAAAGCTCTGACTGCCCGACTTCAGGTTTTGGTGAGGAAGAGAAGTGAGATTATAAGTCAAAAGCCACCAGCCAAGCAAAACAAGAACTGGATAGTTGCCTGGCTTCAGTTATAAAATACATGCGTACATAGTTCATTCAATAATTGTGTGTGTGCAGACTGTATAGCATGTTGGTATCTGCCAGTTTTAACAATTCTTTAAAAAAACATAAGAATGTTGTATACACAAAGAACTGTAATCCTAGTGCATGACGTAATTGTAAACTTCAGCCTGACTTCAGTGCCTGACTACGACTTCAAGGCTGAAGTTGTTCATAATGTATATATATGATTATAGCATCAGAACTGTTTTAGGAACTACTGCCTGAAACCATCCGTATTTCTGCTTTCCTTGTTGTGGTTTGTCCAAGATATCTTGAAATTGTAAACCTTGTTTGAACAGTCAATTGAGGTATTTGTGATTTTATTGTTTGGTGTGACTGTAAGAGAGTCAGTGAGGCTTCAAACTGATTCTATGTATAAATGTACAAACTCTGTTTTGGACAGTAATTATGTGCATTGGTAAAGCCTTGTCTTGTCATTGGTATTTAAACCATTCTTGTCTGCAGTCAAAAGGAATGTTTGTTTAATACAAGGCTTAACTGATGTTTGAAATAAATTCATTAGGCCTATGTGTTGAACTGTGGAGAGCTAACAACAGCATTTTAGTACCACAAAAACAACTGATCTGACCCCATAAAATAAGGCTCAGAATGCATAGATTTTAACCGTCTTTTCAAAAATTTTCCGGGGGAGCATGCCCCCGGACCCCCCTAGCATCGCGTAGCTGCTTCGCAGGTAAGCGCACTCGTGGCTTTGCCACTCGACAGACTTTGGAATTTTTCCTCCTTTTTGTCATTTTAGGATTCTCATCTCTGATTTTTACACACCGCTACTTTTGTCCTGCAGTAGAAACAAAGAACCTGTGAAGTAAATACCTATTTTGCTGTGGATCGAACCTTTGATTTACAATAGCAAAACCTTGGACAATAAAATCACAATTGAATGACTAAAACCAAAGAAAACAAGTCCAAACGACATTGAAAGACTTCAGCTTTGTTCTTAATTTGCTCTGAAAGGAAAACAAAGTCATAGTAGAGTAAGCATAATATTACGTGCATAATATTACAACAGTTCACAACAAGATCATTAACAATGCAATCAACATGAATCATACGTAGTATATATTTCAGTTTAAAAGCTAACATGATTAAACAAAAATACTGATAAGAGTGAGATGAATAAAATGATGTTCAGAAAATGAATGAAAGCGCAGCTAATGTTTGTGAGATGGAGAAATGATGTTGTAATATAAACATCAATCATACCTAGCGTATATTTCAATATAAAGTTAAAAGCTAACATTATCGTACTAAAAAAAAGAAGGATAAAATGATGTTCAGAAAATTAACCAAAGCACACCTAACGCATGCAAGATGGAGACATTCAGGAAACGGTGAAGAATACCCAGTACACGGAATGCTAATGTTTATACTGGCGCTACAAAACAAGTTGATGCATTAGGTCTCATTTGTTCACTACCCTATCAGCTGACTTTTATTACCTATTTTGAATTTCTTTACATGACAGGCAGTCCCACTTGTACTCAAAGTGCAACCCCGAATTGTGAATCACGTACGCAATGAATAATCTAACAGTTTCCAAAGACAAGTGTTGAGGTGCGGTAGAAATCATATAAAAGTTAACGTCATGATTGCAGATTTTGCTAAACAGTTGAGGCCATCCCTGATTGCTGGATGCAGCTTTGTATCATGCAGATACAAAAACTACAGTTTCATTGTATGTCATGTCCAAAACATGTATCAAGTCCGATATTTTACTTGGGGAAGGAAAAACACATCTTAATTTGATTTGTGCCCAAACTCAATGACAATGCTATGCATGAAAAAAAGCTCAACGTAAGAAAGTAGCGGATGATACAAGGTTACACAAAGAAAGTAGCGGATGATACAAGGTTACACAAAGATATTGCTAGAAATGGTGAAGTTCAATGCTGGTATTCCTTGGTTTGGAAGCCCCCCAAATGATCACAGTTGGTCGCAGGCTTTCTGTAGAGCGGTGCTGCATCTGTGTTAGGCAAAACGTAAAAACAGACTGTAAAACTAAAACTATTAAATATGACATTCAAAACACGAAATGTGGTCATGGTAGACATTGATGACATTATTTACTTAGGTAAATGGTCTGGGGATATATATAGAAAAGTATATTATTGTTCTTTAGTATCATAAATGGATTTTACACTTTGCTTATTTTCCTTCCTCATGCTGAGCTGTTGTGAATCTTTCCATCGATATGTATTAATTTTTCTTTAAATTTGTTTAAAATAAATGAGCTTTGTGTTCTCCCTAATTGTAGCCCCTACTGCCCTCTATATTCTCTCCCTTAAGCACAAAATAAATAGCTTGAAACTTGTAAAAAAAAAAAAAAAGAAAAAAAAAAAGGACCCCCCACCCCAAAATAATTTTACATTCCCTTTCTTTGGGTGGTATGTGTATGGGAGAGAGAGATTGGTAATAATAATAATTCAAGAATTTAAAATGCGCCCGCATCTCATTAGACATAGGAACCCAAAGCACAGGTCCTCACGCATGCACGCAACACAGGAATACATACTTTCTTTTATAGGCGCATTAACCAAAATAATGGACCCTCCGCAAGATTTGTGTAGTATATATGTGATATGTACTATTGCGCTACCTCTCCGCTATCAGGGATCCACAAAAATTGTTGCCTTGGGTCCATTGTTGTTGGTTAATGTGCCTGCGCTTTTGACTGTGTGTGGTAGGGAAAACAAAATCAAATGGAGAAAAATCAACTATGTACATGGTGGTGTTTGCAGTCTGATTAAACTTAAAACGTTATATTTCATCACACACTGAATATTAGAACTATGATCCTGATTTGGAATGTGTCCACAATGATAAACCCCCTTACTGTGGGAACAATACTGAAGTGTGCTGATGGTGGCTTTAGAAAAACTCGGGCTCAAAGTAGTCACAACCCCCGGTAAGATGGACGTGGCAGATGCGGTCTGGGTTGATTCGGAAGTTGTAGTCTATGTACCGCTTCCCATTGACGTACGTCTGAAACATCAGCACCAGTTTTTATTTGTATTTTATCAAACGTTATGTATATGTTGCCATTGGTTACAATTCAATTCATTTGAACCAAAGTTTATGACCTAGTACAGGGAAGTACAACAGGCGTTAAACATTGGTCAAATAAGTCGAAGACATTCAGACTTTTAAAAAACCAACATAAGCAATAACATTTACAAGTGCTTTATACATGGTAAGTTTATCATTATCTTAGTATATTGTACAGTAGTGACCAGACGGCATCTTATGATGTCTGTTAAAAAAACAAACATGTGTTATGCGCTACATAATTGCTAGACCTCCAGGCATTGTATGTCTAAAGATTTTGTGGACCAGAGAGGGTGAACGTAAAAGGGATTTAAAAGGGAATTCCTTCGATCCCTCTCTCCACACACACAATATCTTGGAAGTAAAAATGAGGGTCTGACAAATGGATGTCACACGTACTGAGCTGCTTTGAGAGAACATTGGCATGATCAACAGAGGAAACCTTAGGGAGACCAAATGGTAAATGCCAGTTTATATATATATATATCATCATACTGCGGCTTACGTAGAACAATAAGAAGCAAAAGGTGACATGAAATTTAAAGAGGAGAAACTGGTACAAGAAGAGGTAAATAAAAGAGAAAAAAACACCAACAAGTGATGATGGGTGTTAAGTGTTGTGGAGAAACGCCAGCATGGTTTATTTACCTATTACAAACTAACCCTCATGTGTCTTTTCGGTTTCATTTCCGAGAAGATTTGCACAAGGGAGAGAATATATGTAGCCAGTCATGACAAAACCAGGGTTAAGGTCTTCATAATAGGAGGTTATACAATGACAAATCACATATATAACTGCTGCCATGACAAGGTTGAAGCCCATTTGGAAAGACAGGATCATCAGTCTACACTCCAAGGTAAGGCTGCAGCGCTCCCTTATCATTTCCATCTTCCTGTACGCTTGCAAACATGGACCTTCACAGTAGACCTACAATGAAGAATACAAAGCATGGAGATGAGGTGCTACAGAAGATTTCTGGGCATTTTCTATACCCAGCACATCACCAACGATGAAGTCCGACAGATCATCACGCAGCAAGCCATTGGACAACACGATGACATGTTCACAGTGGAGAAGAAACAGAAACTCCGATGGTATGGCCACGTCACCAGAGCATCAGGCCTTGCAAAGACCATCCTGCAAGGCACCGTTCAAGAAGGTAGAAGAAGAGGGAGACAGAAAAAGAGGTGGGAGGTCAACGAATTCTGGAATGGATTGGCTTGACACTGAGCGAAGCCAAGCGGTTGCTGAAGACAGAGAAAGATGGAGTATGCTGGTTAAACAATCATCTGTGGGGCCCCAACGACTTTCGAGTTACGGGATAAGATAGAATAGGATAGGATAGGTCACATATAAGGTTAAAACCACTGTTTTAGGAAATCACCAGAAAACACTTACCCTGATGCCATGCGACAGCATGACAAAGGCCAGCTCAAATCTGTCTTCCTGCTCAAAGGGGAAGTCATTCTGATCTCGCTCTTCGGGTCCCCAGCCTCCCCCCTGCCTGGAGTTGCGCACGGTGACACCCTCTTTAAAACGCGGGTTGAAGTGGAAGGCGATGTCGGCGTCCTCGTCCTTGCCACACTGGAAGTTGATGGCGAATCTGCAAGAAACTCTAAGCCATGGACTTAATCAATCATTTGCTGTCAGGTTCATATTACACCTCCAGCTTTCTGTCACATACAGTAATTTTTAGGTGTGGCTACAAGGCGCAATTGCCTTTATAAATTTTTTATTTTTTTAGGTTTTTGATAGAACCTTATCCATGCCTAATATATAGCAATGTAGGCATTTTATATGTATGTATTTTGTTAATATTTTATATTCTATTTGCTTTTGTAAACAGGGGGGGGGGGGGGGGGAGGGGGGGGTTTGGTTGATAAATTAGTTTCTCTCAGTATCCCCTACATTTATTGTAAAGTTACCGGCTGGTGGAATGCCTTGTTGCCATTATATATTTTATGTGGATCAGGGGTCTTGTTTTAACCAAGTTGTGTGCTGTTAAAGGTTGTATATCTCACTGAATAAATAATGGCTATGCTCCAGCTATGACCACTAAAGGTTCACTGGACACCATAAACAGCAAATCAATCAATAAAGAAATAAATAAAATCTGTGCACAAAATAGGAAATTAAAAAAAAAAACAGATTGACCAACCGTTGGAACAGCTACATATGAAAGTAGAAATTGAAAGAATTTGAAATGCAAACTTCTAGAAGAATTACTGATTTCATTGGCAACGTGATGTAGTGTTTCTGGTTCATAAAAATTAAAAAAACACCTCCCAATGCGTACAAAAACAACACTGTGACAGCAAATACCAGCAAATTTGGTTGAGGAGATCGATGCTCCGAAATGTCATCAACAGTGACAAGCAACATTCAACAAGCAAGAAACACCTAAGATTTTTTTTGGGTTTCTTTTTAGGGGGGAGTGGGGTGGTGGTGGTGGTGGTGGTAGTGGTGGTGGTGGGAGGTTGTTGTTGTTGTTGCACGTGCACATTTTCGGATTTCGGATGGACCAAATAAAAAAAGTTTGGAAAAAATTACGGGGGTGCACCTTGCACTGTGTCACCTTGTAAGCCGGAAATGCTGCTATATGTTGTGTAGGTCGCATCACCCCCTTGATCCCTTCCTCCTTCCTCCTGTGTTACAAGAATATAACCTCCTCCCTCTCCCCACCCCTCCCGGTCCTCTCTCATCAATCCTTTTACCAAATATTGTAAATGTGTGACAAAAGTATAAAAGCAAACAATAAAATTGTTACCCATCATCATCGTCGTCAGGACAGCCGTGGATCAGCAGCCAGTTGCCAGGTTCCAGCGTGCCGGGCACAGCATCAGTGAATGGCGTTCTCTGTAACATCAACCTCATGACATCATCAGGCCATTTAAGCAAAATAACCCGAGACAAATTGGTACATGCGCAGTTCTAACGACAAAGTTTTAATGAGCGGAATGTACCAGATAAGCATTATAAGATGACAACTGAAACGGATAACAAAGTAAACGGTTGTAAAAATCTTTTGACTTAAGACATAGATATAAGAAATGTTATTCGTTCATTTTGGGGGCTGGTGAAGTAGATGTCAACACCATGACCACCACCTTCAACTCAGCTGTGACAGATGCCGCCACTGAGATCCTTGGCAAGCACCGACCAAAGAAGAAGCCGTGGATCACACCTGAACTTTTGGATCTATGTGATAAACGAAGAGAGATGAAAAAGAAAAAGAACACCTCATAGGGAGCTGATGTCTACCGAAAAATCAACAATGACATCCGAAAAGGCATGCGCACAGCAAAGGAGAACTGGATAGAGGATCAATGCCAGGAAATAGAGAACAGTCTGAACAAGAACAACAGCAAGAAGGCCTACATACCAGACTGTGAAGCGGCTGACAAGTGTCAAACAGCCCAAAGTCTCCACGATCCAAAGCAAGTCTGGCATATGTTTTACAGAAGAACAAGAAGTCTTGGACAGATGGACAGAGTACTGCTCTGACCTTTACAACCATACACCAAATGGAGACCCATCAGTTCTAGCATATCCCGAGAACAGAGAAGAAGAAGAAATCCTCCCAATTCTCCGGGAAGAAGTTGAGGCAGCAGTGCAAGCGCTAAAGAAAGGGAAGTCAGGGGAGTGGACAACATACCCGCGGAACTGCTACAAGCAGGAGGAGAAGCGATGATTGATGCCCTCACCATTATCTGTAACAAGATCTGGCAGAGTGGGGAGTGGCCTATACCATGGACCCAGTCGCTTGTTATCACTCTTCCCAAAAAAGGTAACCTTCAGGAGTGTGAAAATTACCGGACCATCAGCCTCATCAGCCATCCCAGCAAAGTCCTCCTGAAAATAATACTCAACAGGTTGAAACCCCAAGCTGAACAAATCATAGCTGAAGAACAAGCAGGATTCAGGGCAGGGCAAAATACCATGGAGCAGATTTTCAACCTCAGAATAATCTGTGAGAAATACCTACAGCACCAACAACATCTATATCATGTGTTCATAGACTTCAAGAAGGCGTTTGACCGAGTCTGGCATGCAGCTCTATGGGCAACAATGAAAGTGTT
>CM072513.1:94055016-94095016 GCA_036898135.1 Oncomelania hupensis | reverse complement strand
AATGCAGGCCTCTTTACACAAGCTGTCAGCACTAGGCAATAGGGAGGTACTTTTCAGCCACCTTCCAGACAATCGTCCGAAAAGTAACAGCTGTCTTTTTTCAAACTGCGTTGTAAACGATGGGTTTTTTTTCTTCTTCTACAGGTCTAGTACCAAGATTCATGTTGTCACAGTCCCCGCATCGCAAACCCCGACGCCCTGAAAAGTTGAGGGACTAAACAGACAAACATACAGACAGACATATAGAATCACTATAATGGGTCAGTTTTGTCAGTACTTACCAGAGGGTCCAGCAGCTCCACGTCCATGAGTTCCACATCCCCGTTCACCACAAGATGGCGGATGTCGCAGTGGTCGCAACGGTAGTCGAACGTGGTGAACAGCTTCTCGTTGACGTACACCTGTTTCAGTCACTCAATCAATCAGTGAACCAGATAATCAAACACTTCGACCAAATCGATTCACAACAGCCAAGTCGTCTCGCTATTGGGGATAGGTAATGGATCAGCAGTGATGGGGTCTGTTACGTTGAAACGCGAACGAAAGTATGTCGGAAGCGTGTACGATAGATCTAATCGTTTCGATTTGCAAAGTATTCAATAATGGAGTTTATTTACCTTTGATTTGAGTTTGCATTGTTGTTAGGAGTGGTTTTGTATAACGTTGATAATTTTGGTTGGTCGATATTGTTGTAGAATCTTCTGGATCTGTTTGTTTACTATCGATCGAAGTTTCTTGATGGTCGTAGATAATGGAGAACATTCTTTTGGCAGGAAGAGAGAAGTATGACGTAAGTCAGTGATGACGATCTTTAGTTCGATTGGTGGCAGTACGTCATTTCTACCATGTACCCAATTGTTCCAGAAAAGAGAGAGGTTATTTAATCGTGTGCCGAGTTGCTGTTGGGAGATAGTAAAGTTGTTGATAGTGATTTGGAAAGTTGCTGTGAAAGTTGTTGAGTTGAATTGAGAATTGTATGCAGTTGTTGATGTATGCTGAATAAAAGTGGAAAACTTCATACGTCGACTTTGTGATTTGTATGCTGTTTGGACAGGCTGTGTGAATAAACGAATCTGAGTTACACCTTATCAGGACTTCAGCATCGGGGCTGAATCAAATACTGATAACGAAAAACACCATCATCGATCTGAGTGTAACATTTTGGGGGCCAAGCCGGGATTCACGCCATAGCCAAGGGTTCAACTGCTACAAGCGAGTCAACGTTACGAGAGGCAGTCATCGAGGGTAGCCGCCATCGAGTTGCGTCGAGAGGGGCCAACATACTGGGACTACATCCGATAGATTCGGGTTGACTGCAAGGGCGTGTAGTCGCTGAAGAGTTGCTTCGTGAGCGAACAACAGTCGGGACTACGTGGCTGCCGTAAGACTACGTCGAGGGACAGTCTCGGAGCTACATCGCCAGTATTAGAGAGAGCGACGAGCGGACGTCGCGTCTACTTCAGCACAGGAACGTGTACATCAACACCAGCGTGGTGCAGCGTCGCATACGACGAGGACAGCGGGGCCTGCGTCAGCGAAGGCGACTAGTGACAAGCATCAGCGCTACTGCAGAAAGCGTGCTGTTCTAGAACAGTCTAGAAAGGTACAGCACAGTCAAGAACTTTCCAGAAAAAGAACTCTACAGTCAAGAACTTTCTAGAAGAAGAACCTTCCAGAAAAGAACTTTCTTTAAAAGAACTTTCCAGAAGCATCAAGATGGCTGACTTCTGGCAGAAAGGGGTTGAACTGAATCTAAAAGGCAAGCAGCTGACGGAGTACGTCAAGTCTCAGGAGAGAATACGAGAAAGAGAATTGGAAGAGAAGCGTCTAGAAAAAGAAATAGAACTAGAACAGAAGCGTCTAAAAATTGAACAGCAGCGGCAAGAAAAAGAAGAGCAACGACGTCGTGAAGAAAGAGAAATAGAGGAGCAGCGACGTCGTGAAGACAGAGAATTTGAACTGAAGCGTCTGGAAATTGAACAGCAGCAGCAAGAAAGAGATCGTCAGTACCAGCTAGAAATGGCGCGTATCCAAAACAATCAGCATGAGCCACAAGTCACCAACGACCATACGGCTCCTAAATTGCCAGCTTTCGTCGACGGGAAGGACCAGATCGACAGCTATCTGGCGAGATTCGAAAGGTTCGCCGAAAGCTCTAACTGGCAACCTCAAGACTGGGCAATTCGACTGAGTGCACTTCTGACGGGGCAAGCTCTCGAAGTTTACACCAGACTGTCGAACGATGACGCCAAAAACTACGACGTCTTGAAAGAGGCCCTGTTGCAGTGCTACAACTTTACAGAGAAGGGCTACCGTAAACGCTTCCGTGAATGCCGGCCTAAGTCAGACGAGACGCCAAAGCAGTTTGTGGAGCGCCTGTCGTCATATCTACACAAGTGGGTGGAGTTATCAGGCGAAAGGAAGTCTTACGACAGTCTCCATGACCTGATCGTGAAGGAACAATTTCTCAATGCCTGTCACAAGGACCTAGCGACCCACTTAGAAGAACAAAAGCTGCAGACGCTTAAAGATGTGACTGAGGCTGCTGAAAGATATCTTATCGCTCATGGGAAAACCCTGGGGCCACCCAGCGCGACGAAACATTTTCAGAAGACTGGAAACCATGGGAACCAGATCCAAGGGAGCCAGACGAGCCAGAGACAGACTGACTCCACGCCACCTCCCAGGGAAGGGCATTCAAGAGGCTGTTTCACCTGCAACGCTACAGACCACAGGGCGGCTAATTGTCCTCAAAACAAAAGTAGCGGACAGCGGAGCAGTACGGACAACGCAGCGGCGGGCAACCGGCAGAGGCGGTTTTCCAATCAACGGCAAACCAGTAGATCTGACCATCAAGTGTGCGGCGGGAGCGTCATTCTTCCGAGTGAGACCAAGCGCACAGCTACTCCTGCGGACGTGCAAGAGTGCATGACCGATGGCCAACTTCTCCTTGCCAACGGAAAATCCATCCCCGTCGTCACCAGCGCAGCTGTGACCGTCCAGAACATGCCTGTTTCAAAGGGACGCGTCGGAAATCATGAAGTGACTGTCTTAAGAGACTCTGGCTGTAGTGGGGTCATCGTCAGAGAAGACCTAATCGCTAAAGAACAGTTCACTGGCGATTCAAAATGGACACTTATGGCCGACAGCAAATGTTTGAAAGCGCCAGTTGCGAAAATTCATGTCAACACCCCTTTCTACATAGGCGAAGTCGAAGCGGTTTGCCTGAAGAAGCCGCTGTATGATTTGATGATCGGGAACATCGACGGCGCGAGACGACCCGACGACCCCGATCCAGAATGGAGTCCTGCCTCAACCCAACACGTCGAAGTTGTGGAGGAGGATCCATTGCCGTTTCCCGATGGAGACCTTACAGAGCTGCTACGGGACAATGTGGTTACTCCGGCTCAGCCCTGCCGACCAGAGATCGTCGGTGCTGTTACTACCAGGGCCCAGGCCAAGAGAGACAAGACGTCTACGCCACTGAAGGTCGCCGACAACTCCAAAGCTGCCATCGTGGACAGAGATAAGCTGATCCAGCTCCAGGAAGCTGATAGCACTTTAAACAAGTACAGGAACCGCCAAGACCACGTGACCAAAGGCAGTGGTACGGTCCATTTTGAGGTGAAGGCCAAGATCCTGTACCGAATCTTCCAGCACCCGAGGGTCAACGGAGGTAAACCACTACGTCAAGTCTTGGTACCGTTACCCCTAAGGCGCCAAGTGATGGAAGTAGCGCATGACTCAATCATGGGAGGTCACCTGGGTATCAAGAAGACGTCAGACAGAATCCAGGCGGTGTTCTACTGGCCAGGACTTCATGCGGACGTCAGCCGTTTCTGCCGATCATGTGACATTTGCCAGAAGACCATACCTCGAGGAAGGGTCCCGAAAGTGCCTATGCAGAGGATGCCTCTGATCGACCGACCTTTCAAGAGGGTGGCCTTAGACTTAATCGGCGAAATAAGACCTCCGAGTGAAGACGGTCATCGGTGGGTACTGACTTTAGTGGACTATGCGACTCGGTACCCAGAAGCAGTGCCGCTGAAGAAGATTGACACTGAAACTGTAGCAGAGGCACTGGTGGACATGTTCAGTAGACTTGGAGTGCCTGAAGAAATTCTGACAGACCTCGGGACACAGTTCGTCTCTGACTGTATGAAGGAGGTCAACAGACTGCTGAGCATCCGGCATTTAACTACGACACCCTACCATCCGATGTGCAACGGGCTTGTCGAAAAGTTCAATGCTACGCTGAAGTCCACCCTGAAGAAACTGTGCAGCGAGCAGCCCAGACAATGGCATCGTTACATCAACGCCTTACTGTTCGCCTACAGAGAAGTGCCGCAGGAGTCCACCGGCTTTTCTCCGTTCGAGCTGCTGTACGGAAGAACCATCCGAGGGCCGATGCACATCCTGAAAGAACTGTGGACGAAAGAAGTGGACACCCCAGAGGTGAAGAACAGCTACCAGTACGTGTTTGAGCTACGGGAAAAGCTGGAGCAGACTCTCGAGATAGCCAGAGAAAACCTGAAGAAGTCCCAGGACTGTGGAAAGCACTATTATGATCGTAGGGCTGTGAACAGGAAGTTTAAACCTGGCAACAAAGTGCTGGTGCTGCTACCTACTGATCACAATAAGTTGCTGATGCAGTGGAAAGGCCCGTACGAAGTGGAGACCGTGGTGGGGATCAACGACTACAAGGTGAAGGTCGGCCAGCATTCCAAGATATACCACGCCAACCTCCTCAAGCTGTACGTGGAAAGGCCATCAGAGACTGTGCATGTGGCAACAGCAGCTGAGATCGACAACAGCTTTGATAGCGAGGAACTGTTGGAACTTGGAGACTTCCACAGCAAAGAAGGCATCGATGATGTTAAGCTAGGACCAAGCTTGACGGAAGGTCAAAAGATGGAGCTCAAGGATCTTATGGGCGAGTTTCCCCACAACTTCAGCGATGTCCCTGGCTCTACAACTTTGGTCGAACACGAAGTCCACCTCACTTCGAATATCCCTGTTCGATCCAAGCCCTTCCCGATCCCCTTCAAGGCCCGTGAATCCTTGAAGAAAGACATCGATGAGATGCTGAAGATGGGCATCATCAGGGAGTCCAGTTCCCCCTACGCGTCCCCTGTCGTGGTCGTGAAGAAGAAGGGCGGCAGCAACAGAGTATGCATCGACTACAGGAAGGTTAATAAGATCACCGTCTTCGACCCTGAGCCGATGCCTACCGCAGCAGACCTCTTCCGCCAACTATCGGGGAGTAGAATCTTCTCAAAGATTGACCTCAGCAAGGGTTATTGGCAAGTCCCCGTGCGTCAACAGGACATACCAAAGACTGCTTTCATAACTCCTGATGGGACGTACGAGTGCCTAAGGATGCCCTTTGGCATGGTCAACAGCGGAGCTACCCTGAAGAGAGGAATGAGGAAGATGCTCAAAGGGATGGACAACGTCGTGTGTTACTGGGACGACCTGCTAGTCCACACCCGCACCTGGGAAGAGCATCTGCAGACCTTGAGGGAGCTGTTTCACCGTCTAACAGAAGCTAACCTGACCGTGAGACCCAGTAAGTGCATTCTGGGGACTGACAACGTCGACTTTATCGGCCATTCGCTGAAAGAAGGACAAAAGGGGCTTCTGCTAGAAAACGTCACCAAAATTCTGAACGCTCCACGTCCCCAAACAAAGAAGCAAGTGCGGTCTTTCCTGGGATTGGCTGGGTATTATAGGGAGTTCGTACCGAACTACTCAGCCATCACAGCACCTTTGTCGGACCTGGTGCGGAAAGGCTGTCCAAACCAAGTGCAGTGGGGGACCGTCTCAGGAGAGGGCATACCAGACTGTGCGCGACCTCCTTTCGAAGGATCCGGTGCTACGACTGCCCGATACTTCCAAGGAATTCGTCTTAAGGACAGACGCAGCGGACGAAGGCATCGGCGCCATACTGATGCAAGAACACGAAGGGAAACTATTTCCGGTCAGTTACGCCAGCAAGAAGCTGTCCAGGGCTGAGAAAAATTACTCGACCATGGAGAAAGAGTGCCTTGCCATCATATGGGGAATCCGGAAGTTCGAACTGTACCTTCAAGGAGTGAAGTTCGTGCTACAGACTGATCACAAGCCGCTAACTTACTTGAACTCTGCCAAGTTTGTGAACAGTCGGATCATGAGATGGGCTATGTACTTGCAGAACTTTAACATGCGAGTAGAATCTATCAAAGGATCGGACAATGTTGGTGCGGACTTCCTCAGCAGAGTGTGTGAGTAAAGAACATTGACTGTGTGGATGAACTGTGAACATTGACAATATCCAGATAGACTTGAAGATGAAAACCATTGACTCTGTGTAGATAAGCTGAGCGCAATTACAGTATTCAGAAAGTCTTAAATTAGTTTCAATTGTGGACTTTGTTTGTGCATTACGTTTCAACGTTGTTGAAAGAAATTGGGTAAATTTCTTCTTGAGTGGGGGGTTATGTTACGTTGAAACGCGAACGAAAGTATGTCGGAAGCGTGTACGATAGATCTAATCGTTTCGATTTGCAAAGTATTCAATAATGGAGTTTATTTACCTTTGATTTGAGTTTGCATTGTTGTTAGGAGTGGTTTTGTATAACGTTGATAATTTTTGTTGGTCGATATTGTTGTAGAATCTTCTGGATCTGTTTGTTTACTATCGATCGAAGTTTCTTGATGGTCGTAGATAATGGAGAACATTCTTTTGGCAGGAAGAGAGAAGTATGACGTAAGTCAGTGATGACGATCTTTAGTTCGATTGGTGGCAGTACGTCATTTCTACCATGTACCCAATTGTTCCAGAAAAGAGAGAGGTTATTTAATCGTGTGCCGAGTTGCTGTTGGGAGATAGTAAAGTTGTTGATAGTGATTTGGAAAGTTGCTGTGAAAGTTGTTGAGTTGAATTGAGAATTGTATGCAGTTGTTGATGTATGCTGAATAAAAGTGGAAAACTTCATACGTCGACTTTGTGATTTGTATGCTGTTTGGACAGGCTGTGTGAATAAACGAATCTGAGTTACACCTTATCAGGACTTCAGCATCGGGGCTGAATCAAATACTGATAACGAAAAACACCATCATCGATCTGAGTGTAACAGGGTCTTATTATAAAGTGGTCGAGGGCCTGGCACCAGTAACAGCCATGAGACTTGAGGACTTTGTTATCCCACAGAAGCCTGGTCGCCCAATCTGCCCCCTTCGCTCCTACACTGATTACGCACCCTCCACCCAGTCCCTCTCTTCCCCCTTCTCCAATCTCCCACCCTTGCGTTAGGCCAGATACCTTGTCTAGTTGTGAACGAAGTATAAAGTGGTACAAGCCTAACGAGATACTAATTAAGTCAATCACTCACACACACACACACATACACACACACGTACGCACAGCCGCGCGCGCGCACACACACACACACACACACACACACACACACACACCCACACACACCCACACACGCACACACACACATACACACACACAGAGCGTTGACCTAGCTGAGAGTCGCCGAGACTTGCATTGACCAAGTAGCGAAAGGGCCAACGCAACGCAAGCTTCGGAGAGTCTAAGCCAAGCAGCATGCAGTGAAGGCTGGGACTATACTGACGTTGAAGCGGCCATGAGTGGCGATGAAGAAGGCGTCGAAGAACTCCCCTCTCTTGAAAGCAAATTCATTCTCGAACCCTCTCTGCTCTGGCCCCCATTCCCCTCCCAGCTTGGCGTTGAGGACAACGTCTTCCTGGTCCTGGCGAGGGTTGAAGTGCATCCCGATCTTCTCACCGTCTGCGTCGCACTGGAAGTTCACACAGAACCTGCAAACACCCACACACCGTGTTTGACTGACTGACTGACTGAATGACTATCCCGATCGATTGGATAAATGGTTTGTACGATTTATTGATTGGGGAAACCTCATGCATCGCATACATAATAAGAAATGCGCCATGAACCACTCTTTCCTCTGTGAGGTATCGTAGGCTATGTGCGCTTTATAAATCCATGTATTATTATTATTATTATTATTATTATTATTATTATTATTATTATTATTATTATTATTGTTGTTGTTGTTGTTGTTGTTGTTGCTGTTGTATTATTATTATTATTATTATTATTATTATTATTATTATTATTATTATTATTATACAGTATCACCGATCACGCGCCTATAGTTAGAAGGAAAGCTTGTTCGTTCTATGAAGGGTGACAGAAAAGGATAAACAGCGATTAATAGTGCCTTCAACGGTGTGGAAAGCCTTGAACTTTTCATCTATGCAAACAGCGGTACAGATGTTAAGAGTAAAAGAGATTGTCCAACGTTACTCCTCGCTGATACGTGTATTTCGGCTCGGAAAGCGCCGTTGTATTTTACCACATGGTAGGCCTATATTTTATTGTACTACTGGCACGTGCCTACGTTTTCAGGGAATAGGGACATTTTATATTACAACATAGTATGTTTTATAACATTATTGTCGCGTGCTATGGCTTTTCTTCTTTTTTTTACCCCCCCCCCCTTCCCCTCTCCCCTAGGAATGACATCACCCGTAGTCATACACGGCTAGAGACGGTGACACGCACGTGAAACACGTGAAATTGACTTCGCGGTGTCATAGACTAGCGTCGATTTGATTTGCTCTCTCCCTCTCTCCTTGCTATGGAACGCGGAAAGCGTCAAATGCAATTGCACGCCCATCTAGTAGCTGATTGGTCGAAAACTTACACGCCAAACTGCGCAAGTGCAAATGCACGCGCAATTGATCACGCACACAATTGCACGCGCATTTACCTACGAGTCACTAAAACAAGGAATGGGAAACATCCGGGAATACGTTTTACGTACCAAAGTAGTTTATTATAAAATGACAAATAATTTACAATGTAAACCTCGCCACACATACTCTCTCCTGCCCCTCCACCCCCCACCCCCCCAGAATTAAATGATATAATAATTTATATTTACTATTCTGTCTTTACTTTGTTACCAATGTATTTTAATACCTATAACATACTTCCAGATATTTCCCATTCATAGTTTTAATGTGACTCGTAGGTAAATGCGCGTGCATTTGCGCTTGCGCAATTTGGCGTGTAAGTTTTTGGACCAATCAGCTACTAGATGGGCGTGCAATTGCGTGTGTATTTTCGCGCGCAATTGCACGAGCATTTGACGCTTTCCGCGTTCCATACCTTGACATCTCGGCTCAGTTACGCGCGTTTTTTTTTTTTCATTTACAGTGCATTCACTTATTTAGTTTCAACGAGGATCGTATTATATATGTGGCCGACTGAAAGAATTTGCACCCTCAAGGCCACTTTTTTTTATCAACCATTCTTTACGCTTTCACTGCGTGTTGGAAGTTCTATAAGTCCATTACTTGAATACGGGGAAGGAAGAAGAATGAAAAGTTCGTCGTGAACTGCGTCCTTGACAAGGAAGCAAAGAAACAGGAAGAAGAAGAAGAAATTTGTATCTTTCAAAGTCACGTTCTTCAGTGAAGGGTTCCAATCTTGAGCAAGGTGGCTAGGCCAAGCTAGCGCAATCATGATAAAGGTAGGTCTTTTTAACATTTAGTTCTGAACGTTTAAGTTTTTAACCTCCACTATTGCTGACGGGGCGGGGATAACCGTCTTAGAGAAGAGGGTCGCGGTCTTCAGTCCACACTGAACCACCAGAGCAATCGTACTACTAAGACAGATAGAGTAAAATGCCACTTTTTTATTTTGTCCACCAATGGGATTCGAACCTAGGTCATCGGTGTGCTATGCAAACGTTCTACCACTGAGCCAACGCGGTTGGCGATAGGAAAAAGGTTCTAGTCTATTCTATAACAAAGAAGCGATTACTCAATGAGGTTTGATATAGCCCAAGTCCAACCATTTGAAGGACTAAAGGATCGTCAACGAAAGAATTCCCCACATAATTTTTGAATTGTGTTCTGTTTGCTCGGTTGGCTGGTTAATTTACTGACTTTTAGTTTTAAAAAAAAAAGGGTTATTGTTAGTGCTGACCTCTGAGCCTCGTCAGGAATCATGCCCCTGACCCTCACGGCTTGTCCGATCTTCAGCCCGCCAGGAAAGTGACCGAAGAACGGAGCCCTCTGAAATAAAACGTAAATTATAAGTCATTGTTGTAACAGCAGAAATATTGACGACAAACATGTAGGAAATTAGCTTAGCGAAACAGAGATACCATCGAACGAAACTGGCCATTAATACAACAGTTAGCTAACAAGCAGCACACACATGGCAAATTAACTTCCTTGAAACAGTCACACCGCCGATACTACCGATACCATCTAACAGACGGAGCGACCAAGAAGTTTAAATAGCATACTTTAGTCAAAGTTTAGTTTCTCTGTGGGTTCGGGCAAATAGAATAGACCCAACGTTTCCCGGCGTGTCGTAAGAGGCGACTAACAGGGGTGATGTTAGCACGGCATCACTGGGCGAAAGTCTTCTACACAGAAGTCACCGGCCAGGGCGGAGGAACCTCACGTTACTACAGGTTCAACGACCACGTGCTCAGGGCCAAGGCGAGCCACACTGTATTCGTGGATTTCGGCTGTGGCCAACAGCCTGGAGAGGATTGGGCCCTGCCAGGTCTTTTTTTTGCCCAAGACACAACACATGATGAGGCTATCCACTAATTCCATGCCGGATCGGTCGTCGCCCGGCTACACAAGGACCGCGCCTTCCGTTGGCCACCAGGACGGAGGTGAAAAGTATGCTACTGATGGACAAATTAGCAAGATCCGCACGAGAAACAACATCGTCATAGGAACCTGGAATGTCAGGACCCTAACTGCGGAAGGAAAATTAGAAGAACTGGCCCACGAGCTGGACCACTATCGATGGAACGTTCTAGGTATCAGCGAACTGCGCTGGAAAGGCCTAGGTGAAACAACGACTGACAAAGGCCACAAGCTCTATTTCAGCGGTAGAGATGACAGGCACGAACACGGCGTTGGATTCTTGGTCCACAAGAACATTCTAGCCACTGTCATGGGTTGCCGCCCAGTCTCCAGTAGACTCATTACCATCCGTCTGAGAGCAACCCCTTTCAACATTACCATCATCCAGGCCTATGCCCCAACATCAGACTATGAAGACAGCGAAGTGGAGGATTTTTATGAAAATATACAGGCGGTCCTTGACCAAGTGCCGAAGAAGGACATAGTCATAGTGCAAGGCGACTGGAATGCCAAGGTTGGCCAAGATGCGCACCACAACTGGGGAGACACATGCGGACCCCACTGCAACAACGAGACAAATGACAGGGGTCTGAGGCTATTGGAGTTTGCCAGATACAACAATCTGGTACTGGCAAACACGCTTGGTCTCCACAAAAATTCCAGACGATGGACATGGCACAGTCCCGGCGGGGAACATCACAACCAGATCGACTACATCATGGTCAAGAAACGCTTCAGATCAAGCATCAACATTGGCAGGACACGCACTTTTCCAGGAGCAGACATTGGAAGTGACCACGATCTCGTGATGATGTCTTTCCGGCTCCATTTGAAGAGAGTAAATACAGCAAAGTGCACTAGGCTGAAGTTCGACCTGGACAAACTGCAAGACCCGGAGGTGGCAAAAATATTTCAGGCCACAATTGGAGGGAAATTTGCACCACTGCTTATTTTGGGGGCAGGCGAAGTAGATGTCAACACCATGACCAATACCTTCAACTCAGCTGTAACAGATGCCGCCACTGAGATCCTTGGCAAGCACCGACCAAAGAAGAAGCCGTGGATCACACCTGAACTTTTGGATCTGTGTGATAAACGAAGAGAGTTAAAAAAGAAAAAGAACACCTCACAGGGAGCTGATGTCTACCGAAAAATCAACAATGACATCCGAAAAGGCATGCGCACAGCAAAGGAGAACTGGATAGAAGATCAATGCCAGGAAATAGAGAACAATCTGAACAAGAACAACAGCAAGAAGGCCTACCAGACGGTGAAGCGGCTGACAAGTGTTAAACAGCCCAAAGTCTCCACTATCCAAAGCAAGTCTGGCATTTGCCTTACAGAAGAACAAGAAGTCTTGGACAGATGGACAGAGTACTGCTCTGACCTTTACAACCATACACCAAATGGAGACCCATCAGTTCTAGCATGTCCCGAGAGCAGAGAAGAAGAAGAAATCCTCCCAATTCTCCGGGAAGAAGTTGAGGCAGCAGTGCAATCGCTGAAGAAAGGGAAGTCAGCGGGAGTGGACAACATACCAGCGGAACTGCTGCAAGCAGGAGGAGAAGCGATGACTGATGCTCTCACCATTATCTGTAACAAGATCTGGCAGAGTGGGGAATGGCCTACACCATGGACCCAGTCGCTTGTCATCACTCTTCCCAAAAAAGGTAACCTTCAGGAGTGTGAAAATTACCGCACCATCAGCCTCATCAGCCATCCCAGCAAGGTCCTCCTGAAAATAATACTCAACAGGTTGAAACCACAAGCTGAACAAATCATAGCTGAAGAACAAGCAGGATTCATGGCAGGGCGAAGTACCACTGAACAGATTTTCAACCTCAGAATAATCTGTGAGAAATACCTACAGCACCAACAACATCTATATCATGTGTTCATAGACTTCAAGAAGGCATTTGACCGAGTCTGGCATGCAGCTCTATGGGCAACCATGAAAGTTTACAACATCAGCCCTAAAATTATAGAAGTCATCAAAAGCCTGTATGACAAGGCTACCAGTGCAGTCCTCCATAACAGCGTCATCGGGAACTGGTTCAGAACAACAATCGGTGTGCGTCAAGGATGCCTACTCTCTCCAACACTCAACATCTTCCTAGAGCGCATCATGTCAGATGCTCTTGCAGATCACGAAGGCACAGTCAGCATAGGGGGCAGAGCAATCTCCAATCTTCGTTTTGCGGATGATATTGATGGATTGGCTGGAGAGGAACAAGAACTTGAACAGCTTGTACAGAGGCTTGACACCACCTCCAGAGCTTATGGAATGGAAATAAGTGCAGAGAAGACCAAAATGATGACCAACAACACCAATGGCATCAACACGGACATCAAAGTACAAGGCCAATCCCTCAACACAGTGCACAGCTTCAAATATTTAGGAGCCATTGTGTCAGACAATGGGTCTCGACAGGAAGTCCTCTCCAGGATCGCACAAACAACTGCTGCCCTGACAAGGTTGAAGCCCATTTGGAAAGACAGAACCATCAGTCTAAATTCCAAAGTAAGACTGCTGCGCTCTCTGGTCATCTCCATCTTCCTATATGCTTGCGAAGCATGGACCCTCACAGCAGATCTCCAACGAAGAATACAAAGCATGGAGATGAGGTGCTACAGAAGACTTCTGGGCATTTCCTATACCCAACACATCACCAACATTGAAGTCCGACAGACCATCACACAAGCCATTGGACAACACGATGACCTGCTCACAGTGGTGAAGAAACGGAAACTCCGATGGTATGGCCACGTCACCAGATCATCAGGCCTTGCAAAGACCATTCTGCAAGGCACAGTGCAAGGAGGTAGAAGAAGGGGGAGACCGAAAAAGAGGTGGGAGGACAACATTCGAGAATGGACTGGTTTGACACTGAGCGAAGCCATGAGGGCTGCTGAGGACAGAGAAAGATGGAGTATGCTGGTTAAGCGATCATCTGTGGTGCCCCTACGACCTTCGGGTTATGGGACAGGATAGGATAGGATAGGACTTTAGTCAAAAACGAATCATAACGTTGTCTTCGGTAAATAACTTACTCCACGGTGACCATAGTCATGAGACACTAAGTAGCTCACTCCAGCCAAAAGTTACCAAGATGATGTCATCAGTACTTGGGCAGGCTCAGCTTATCGTTATTACATCTATTCTCCACTCTATCCCTGAACTCCACTTGAAAGATAATTATGCGGGTCCAGTGACGAGAGAGAAGGGGAGGAACTATTCAAATTAGAACCATAATTCTGTAGAGGCGAGATTAACGAAAACGAGAGCTAAAAACGATTGGCCAGAAGACTACTAGGGACTTTTGCATATCTTTGGGGACCAAACCTCAGCTGGTTAGTCGCAAAATAACTACCAAGCTGTGTGGGTCGACCAAAGGAACAAACTGCAGTGTTCGTCTATCTCCATCTCATCAAGAGGGTGCTAGAGACGTAAAAGACGATTTCACGAGTCCCAGAGTCTACAAGTAAGATAACACTAATAGTTTTGATATGTGTATGTTTATTGTACATTGATTGCCATGTATAAATAATATGTTCTTGATATATATAGTTGCAGAAACAGATTATTGTTTCTGAGACAGTATGCATGTGGTTTGATGTACCTTAGCCTTAAGATTCGAATTGAATTGTGCATATGGGAACCCTGCAGGTGTCTGATGCTATAGACACTTTGCAGAGGAGACCGCACCCTTATAGCTAACGAGAATACTGTAGCCAGAGCTCCGACTTTTACAGGTCGGGCCTGGGATCATCAAAGTTTGTGGAGACGAACGCCTGACCGTCGCTCCCGTGGAACCAAGGAGAACTACCACGATTCTACCTGACCACGTCCAAACCCCGCAGCTTCAAGGGCGACCCGACTTACCTTAGCTAAGTCACCCGAACATGAACTGAGTCATACCCTCGAGAAACTAGAACCTTTGAAACTTACGAACAGTGAAAATCGTAACCGCAGGTAGCAAATGACGAAAGAAACCTGTTAAGACATTTTCCCAGCACTTGGAACTATATTACTTATTAATTTACCGATTAATGCAGAAATGTTAAAGTTTGTGTTGAATATATAAAAAGTGAAATTACATACATACGACTGGTGTCATTCTATTTGTATTGTTGTGTAGTTATTAGTTTTCTTCTCTTGAGACATAATAATCTAGTCTTTTGATTAGTCATCACCGGTTCTCAAGTTGAGCCAAATGATACTAAAATTCCCGAGAACAAATATAAATTTTATGTGACCAAAGTACCGTGATCTGTCTCTCACACCACTTTAGGACTTCTGGTAAAAGAACGATCGATAGTGGTAGCGCATCGCCCATCTATCAATAAGTCTTACCCCCTAGTAAGATAACCGTATCTTCCCCAGAATATCATCACAATTGTAATAATTAATAATGGTTGTTGGACGCTTCACCAGCTCAAGAGCTGCTCAAGGCGCTGGTCAAAACGGGATTGAACTCAAGCCTCTCACTTGCTACCTTATAAACATCGTTTAAACGCCTCGTTGGATCTCATTTTTGATATGATGATGATGGTCATTGTTGTCAGGGTGGCGACGTGGTGATCGTCCTTAACGCTCATGCAATAGGACGTTAAGCATCGTTTTCCGTCCGTCAAACAACTGAGCAATCCTGGACCATTAAAAAAATCTATAGATGCGTACATGTAGATAAATAAATAAATAAATAAATAAATAAATAAATATGCGCCTGGACGGTTCCTGACTTTAACAAAGTGAAAATGAAGTGTTCTAAAACAACACGGGGGAGACCGTGCAGAAGTTTAAATAAAATGTCAAATTGAAATTTTAAAAATGCGATTGACCTTCAAGCAAACACATTTTTGGCTAGCGGGTTACAGACCTTGACCAGCCCCTTGAACAACCCCAGTTTGGGGAGGTTTAAAGAAAAAAGGTAGATAACTGGTCTAGCGAAAAGATAGTAGATATATAACGGAGTACGAATGAGAAAGAACAAAGGAGAAAGACAGCCGCAGTGAGAATTTAAAGCACTACATTTCCAGAAAGTGGGGATACTATTTATACAGAAACCCCGGCACCCCAACGTGGGTAAAGGCAAGTCGCCATTAGAAGACGGAAATCGGTATGCTATTTCTTGGAATTTTAGAGAGACCGCATCCAGTGGAAGGGAGGGAGGAAACCTGAGTACCAAGAGAAACCCTCAGTGACCTCAAAAAGGTCTCGTAGCTAAGTCGCATATAAGTTCGTTGCCTGCGGGAATCGAACCCGCGACATTCGGCACAAGGAACCGGCGACTAAACCAACTGCGCTCTCCTCCATTTCACTCCCCTCTCCAGCCTAGTATAAACTTACACAGCCTAGTATAAACTTACACAGCCTAGTATAAACTTACACAGCCTAGTATAAACTTACACAGCCTAGTATAAACTTACACAGTTGTTCTGTACGCTGGCCTCATAGTACTCGGCGCCACGGCCCAGTTGCAGGTAGCGCACCTCGGAAGGCGGGATGCGGTGGTTGAATTTGACAAAGTCTGAGTTGTTGACCAGGATGCGGTAGTAGTCGGGCGTCACCATGATACGGATGGTGAACTTTTCCCCGTTGTTGAATGGAAAGCTGCAGCAGAGAATGAGAAATAATACAGATCATTGTTTAGTGCTATAACCATCCTTTCTGAAAAAATAAGTTTCTTCTTCATTGTTGAAGGGAAAACTGCATTGAAAATGGTATGTAGAAAATTCATGTACGTTTCATGTATTTCATGCATAGTCGTTTCATACATAGTCATCATACATCACCATCGCCACAACGAATTTCTGATTTAAAATGTACAATGTTACAATTTTAACAAGTGAACAAAATACAGACAGTTATTTGCTGCGACACGTTTTCCCGTTGCGGAAGAGAAAACATTGTACGGATAACTATTTATTGCTTTGTCTGCGTTTCTGAGGAAGCTGTAAAGAAAATAGCATTAAAACAATTATTTACTATTTTCTATGTCTTTCTGAAGAACCGTTTCGCCGTTGTTGAAGATAACACTGCATATGGGAAAATTATTTAATGCTGTCATTTATCTTTCCGAAGAGACAGTGTCTCCGTTCTGGAAGGGAACACAGCATAGAAAATAAAATTAAGAACTATTTACTGCTTTGTCTGCCAAAATGAAGTATTTTAACTACCGAGCTGAGGTGGGTTTTTTTTTTTTCAGTGCATCGACGGCGACACTTTTTTTTTTCTCAACATACTCGCTATCGAACTTATTTTTCCTCTGCTCTCCAAGCACCTCGCTTTCGCGTGTCTCTCTTTGACGATCCATCTGGAGTCTGTCAAAATCATTAATTGTTTTATCTTTCCACTGTGTGATAACTGGGTTCTTTAGCATGCATCTACGGCGACACATTTTAGTAGAAAACTTACTAAGGGATGTCCCTCTCCTCCCCCTGCCAGGCTCCGCCTTGAAAGGAGTTTCGAACCACGCTGTCGCCGTCGGTGTTCCTGGGGTTGAAGTGAAGGGCGATGTCGTCGCCGTCACTTTTGCCTAACCTTAGGTTGATGACCATCTGCGTCTCGTGGGGCAGTACCCGCCCCCTGACCACGATCTGACCGCCGTTGTTCAGCCCGCCTGGCACAGGGATGTAGTCATTCTCCCGCTGTCAAAACATAACATTAAAATACGACTTCCTGTACAAAACCCACCAAACTATGGACTATAGTCATTGTTCTTTCTGTTAAGACAACAGACAAACAATAATATCCTATCCTACCCTATAACTCGAAGGTCGTTGGGGCACCACAGATGATCGTTTAACCAGCATACCCCATCTTTCTCTGTCCTCAGCAACCCTCATGGCTTCGCTCAGTGTCAAGCCAGTCCATTCTCGAATGTTGTCCTCCCACCTCTTTAAATTAACTGTCTCCCACTTTTTCTGTCTCCTTGCGCCGTGCCTTGCAGGATAGTCTTTGCAAGGCCTGATGCTCTGATGGCGTGGCCATACCATCGGAGTTTCCACTGTGGGCATGTCATCGTGTTGTTCAATGGCTTGTGTGATGGTCTGGACTTCGCCGTTGGTCGTAAGTAAGTCGGACTTGGTTGTAGATGATGTGCTGGGTATAAGGAATGCCCAGTAATATATTACATTGCGTACACCAAAAGATTATTGACTCTGGATTGGTTAACGACACTAGGATCATGCAACAATTATTTGATCGCTCTTACATAGCACGTTTTCATCTCAAAAGCTGCTCAAGGCGCTGGCCGATACAGGATCTAACTCAACCCGCCCGAGACGCCCCCTTGCAACCTTTGGGCTCACAATATGACGCTCAGACGACTGAGCACAATCCTGGACGACCGGGGATAGAGAAAAGGGACCTAGTGCTTGCTGGGTGTATTTGTGTAGCCGGCACTCACCTGTCTAGAACCCATGAGCGTCAGGATCTTTAAAGTCTGTGCGATGGAATGCGTACGTGCACAGACTAGACCTTGGTTTATACTCTCATCCGACATAATAATAATACAAACGACCTATCGCCGTAGCTCAAGTGGTAGAGCGTTCGCCTGGCACACCGATGACCAAGGTTCGAATCCCGTGATGGGCTAAATAAAAGTGGATTTTTTAAACTGTTCGTTTTAGCAGTATGATTGCTTTGGAGGTTCCGTGTTGATTTAGGTCCCCACCCCTCTTTCCCTGGGATGGTTATCCCCGTCTGCCATATCGCCAATGGTGAGTGTAGACGTTAAACCGCAATGTTCTTTCATTCATAAAGGAGAGAATACAACATAACGGAGCCAGACACATTGATCGTGGGCTTTCAACATCAAGAAGAAGATAATCTTTTCTTTCTTTCTTTCTTTTAAAAGGCGTTTTGATCAAGGTGCACCCGGTCCACATTGGTCGAACGCTGCCAGAAGCATGTTTTACTTGTCGCCTCAACAGGCGATAAAGCATGCTCTCATGCTTCATAGCACTGATTCCTACACGCTTCAAACGCTATAGTGACGGAAAAAGCGCAATTTCACTGTAAATATATACAGAATGTTGCTCTACAACATTCCGCTCTTTCCGTCTCAAAAACCCAATTGCCTTGTTAGATTCTTAAATTGCATGAAACCAAGTGAGGACACTATCCTGCGTCAACAAACGGTTCAAAAACATTGTCAAAACGGTTCGTAAAAGACAGTTGACCTAGAAACTAATACAGTTTGACCTAATTCGTCCCCTAGAGGAGACGAAACTTACATTTTTTTATTTTCATGAGTTCACTGCAGTCAAATTGCGCTTTTTCCGTGACTATAGAGCTTGAAGCCTATAGAAAGCAGTGCTCTGAAGCATGGGAGCATGCTTTATCGCCTGTTGAGGCGACTAATAACGCATGCTTCTGGTAGCGTTCGACCAATGTGTATCGGGTGTTATAACTCACTTTCTTCTTCTTCTTCTTCTTCTTCTTCTTCTTCTTCTTCTTCTTCTTCTTCTTCTTCTTCTTCTTCTTCTTCTTCTTAATCAGTACAACTTATGTTAATCTGATAAATAAAATTTGATAAACAACTTCTTCTTCTTCTTCTTCTTCTTCTTCTTCTTCTTCTTCTTCTTCTTCTTCTTCTTCTTCTTCTTCTCTACTACTATTAAACTAGGAACGTGTGACTCCATGCCCCCGATGTCACATAGCGTATTTTACATCCCTTCTTCTTAAGGCTGCTCCTTCAAGGTTCCGTTTGTTAATTTGCTCAATCTTGTATTTCTTCTTCCGGCTTTCTACTAAATCCTTGTCCTTATTCCTTTAAACCTTCCTTTCTCCCTTCTCCATCTCCCTCCTTCCCCCCCCCCCTGTCTCCCCCTACCTTCTTCTCATCCTCCTTCTTTTGTATCTTATTTGTTGTTGTTTTACTTGTTTTGTATCCGTCTACTTGTTCCCGTTCTTCTTCCTTCCTTTCTTCTTCTTCTTCTTCTTCTTCTTCTTCTTCTTCTTCTTCTTCTTCTTCTTCTTCTTCTTCTTCTTCTTCTTCTTCCTACTACTCCTACTACTCCTACTACTACTACTACTACTACTACTACTACTACTACTACAACTACTACTTCTTCTTCTTCTTCTCCTCCTCTTCTTCCTCTTCCTCCTCTCCCTCATCTTCTTCTCTCTATAAACGTTTTCGTGTCATATACTCTTGACGTCCTGGTTTTTATATTAATGTATTATGTCTGGATGATTGTAGACCTACGTGCAGTATTTCAACAAGTTGTTTTTGGCGTTTGCCCTTGGAGAACGTTTACCTGTAACTCGCAACAAGGATAGGACAGTGAGATCCCATTCATCTAGTTAGTCACAAATGCACACATAGGTACACTCAAACGCACGTACACACACAGGCGCTCACTCCCACGCACTCGCAGAGAGAGAGAGAGAGAGAGAGAGAGGGAGAGGGAGAGGGAGAGGGAGAGAGAGAGAGAGAGAGAGAGAGAGAGAATATTTACACTAACATTTTATTTTAAGGTCTACACCCACAATTGGCGATATGGCAGACGGGGATAAACCATCCCAGGAAAGAAAGGGGTTGTGACGTAAATCAATACTGAACCACCAGAGCAATCATACTGCTTAGACAATCAGCTAACATGGCCGCTTTTATCTCGCCCACCACAGAGAGAAAAGGGGAGCATAGATATTGAGTGAGACGCAGGCGGACTTTGGAACCTTGTCCTTTTATTACACATACAACAAAACAACAACGTGTTTAACTAGGCTTCTAGCCCAGGAGGCAGTATAGCCAGACAAAGGGCGTGTGGAGGGAGTGGGTTACACAATATACTAAAGACAGCAAAAGAACGGCATCAAATAACATAAGGAACATTGCAGTACAATACAGCAAAAAAAAACAACAACAACTACATAATATTAAATGATGCACAAGCAAAATAACAAAGGCTCGATATCGTGGCATCAGTTCACACAATTATAAATTTAAAAAACCCAACATTTCGAACAAGAACAAAACCCACAAACACATTTTGAGGGGAAGAAAGTGTTCTCGTGGGAAACGAAGTAATCGGGGAAGTACACTTAATCCAGTACGCAAACACACACTAAGCAGCACTGATGGTGTTCAAAAAGAAGAAAAAGACAATGCAACTTCATTCAAAAAGTGAAAATATAATTCCAATGAAACGTCCTAAATTCGTTAGCCTATGTTTCTATTCTGATTTCGTTAATCGATTTAATTTGTAAACATTTGGGTGATTCTTAAAATATTGGGGTAAGAACATTGGTTATCGTTTATGAGAGGATTAGTACTGTTAAACAGAATGGTATTCGTCGCCTATTTCATCTAGATCACACAAAGTACACAACCTTTCTTCTCTCGGGATATTCAGATATCTTTTGGGCTTGAATTGACAATTTGTTGCAGCTAAGTCTGAACTTCAACAAGTTCCTTCTCAATAAGGATGATAAATGCTCAAAAAAGCAAAACGCATCCTTAAAAATTTCTATATGTAATTCAGCTTTTATGGTCAGATATATATTCTGATGCCATGCTTGCAGAAAGTGGTCTCTCGAGCGCTGTTTGACAAAGTCTTAAAATAATTCAAAGACTAATTACTACGGTGTAACCATGAAAATGACAGGCCAAAATCGTTTGGTAGAGAACGAACATCAAACCGAGACCCATCAGTTCTAGCATGTCCCCAGGACAGAGAAGGAGAAATCCTCCCAATTCTCCGAGAAGAAGTTGAGGCAGCGGGAGTAGGTAACATACCCGCAGAATTGCTTCAAGCAGGAGGAGAAGCGATGAATTACGCCCTCACCATTATACGTAACAAGTTCTGGCAGAGTGGAGAGTGGCCCACACAATGGACCCAGTCGTTTTGTCATCACTCTTCCCAAAAATGGTAATCTTCAGGAGTGTGAAAAATTACCGCACAATCAGCCTCATCAGCCATCCAAGCAAAGTCCTCATGAAAATAATACTCAACAGGTTGTGAAACCCTAAGCTTAACAAATCATAGCTGAAGAACAAGCAGGATTCATGGCAGGGTGAAGTACCACTGAGCAGATTTTCAACCTCAGAATAATCTGCGAGAAATACCTACAGTACCAACATCATCTATATCATGTGTTTGTAGACTTCAAAACAGCGTTTGACAGAGTCTGTGGGCAACCATGAGAGTGTACCACATCAGCCCTAACATTATTGAAGTCATCAAAAACCTGTATGACAAGGCTACCAGTGCAGTCCTCCACAACAGCGCCATCGGGAACTGGTTCTGAACAACAATCGGCGTGCGTCACGGATGCTTTTTCTCTCCAACACTCTTCAACATCTTCCTGGAGCGCGCGATGTTAAATGCAAATGTTCTTGCAAATCACGAAGACACAGTCAAAATAGGGGGTTGAGCTATCTCCAACCTCTGTTTTGCGAATGACATTGATGGACTGGATGGAGAGGAACAAGAACTTGAAGAGCTGGTACAAAGGCTTGGCTTGACACCCCCTCCAGAGCCTTTGGAATGGAAATAAGTGCAGAGAAGACCAAAATGATGACCAACAATACCAATGGCATCAACATGGACATCAAAGTCCAAGGCCAATCCCTCAACACAGTGCATAGCTTCAAATATTTATGAGTCATTGTATCAGACAATGGGTCCCGACAGGAAGTCCTCTCCAGGAGCGCACAAACAACTGCTGCTCTGACAAGGTTGAAGCCAATTTGGAAAGACAGGACAATCAGTCCACGTCCCAAGGTAAGGCTGCCGCGCCCGCTTGCGAAACACAGACCCTCACAGCAGACCTACAACGAAGAATAAAAGGCATAGAGATGAGGTGCTACAGAAGACTTCTGGGCATTTCCTATACCCAGCACATCACCAAGAAGTCCCACAGAGCATCACACAAGTTATTGGACAACAAGATGACATGCTCACAGTGGTGAAGAAACGGAAACTCCGATGATATGGCCACGTCACCAGAGCATCAGGCCTTGCAAAGACCATCCTGCCATCACGGTGCAATGATGCAGAAGAAGAGGTAGACAGAAAAAGAGGTGGGAGGACAACATTCAAGAATGGACTGGCTTGACACTGATCGAAGCCGTGAGATTTGCTGAGGACAGAGAAAGATGGTGTACGCTGGCTAAACGATCATCTATGGTGCCGCAACGGCCTTCGAGCTACTGGATAGAATAGGATAGGAACAGTAGTTAACCAAGATAGTTTTAAAAAACAAACAAATAAAAACACAAGGGACACATAAGTACTAGCACTAACATTTTAGTGGAATCGTTGCAGCAATCAGTATATACAGTTTATACCAAAAACAAAGCAACCTGCATTTTGCATCTAAGGAAATGGGGAGAGTAACAATTTAACTCAAAACCATGCAGGTCGGCGTGCTAGTTTTGACATCGAGTATAAATTTAAAGTACTTTAATTGCAATCTATCGCATATTTCCATATTTGTATGAGCCCATACCTCACAGTTATACAATAAAATTGGTCTAATACATTTATCAAATTAGACCAAGGTTTGGCCTATATGAAAGTTGAAAAAAACTTCTTACCACGTTAGTTTTACGGAAAGCCATGGTTCTGTTCTTTGATGTTCAGCAAATCTGGAACAGAAAGATCCACTAACAACATGACACCATTGTCCGTGCTATGACAAAATCAGTCACGCATGGTATAGGGCCCACACCTCATTTCGCGGCATGGGCATTATAACCGATAGAGTTGTGTCCACCACGTGCATCCACGTAAGCGTTAATATGGAAACAGTAATGGAACCCCCGACCTTTTCAGGCGCAAGCCCGACTCTCTACAAGTCTGGGCGAGAGTAGAACTAAATTATTTTCAGTATTTGGTGCTTGGATCACTTGAAGAATAAATTCTAAGACTATGCATAGTTAAACCTGAACACTGAGTTACAGTTCCACTTTATTTTCTATACATGATCATCATCCCTTTTTTAAAATTGTATGAAGGGCATCGTTTTTAATTTTCATACATTTCTACTTTTAAAATCATGGCACTGCTTTTAAGGACATGTTAAAATATGACATTTTATACCAAGGATTGATACAGTGGTTTGTAATTATGTTTGTTAGTATGTATTTGGTGTCTGTCTATGCTATTTTGTATTTTTTGAAAATATGTACGTTGTTTTTAATGTAGTAGGCGTGAAATTGTCAATTTGGTTCTGTTTGGTTTTGGTGACTGCTATTGTTATTGCTATGTTTGTCTATCCTATTATATCCTATCTCGTAACTCAAAGGTCGTTGGGGAACCACAGATGCGTACTCCATCTTTCGCTGTTCTCAGGAACCCTCATGGCTTCGTTCAATGTCAAACCAGTCTATTCTCTATGTTTGTATGTATTGTTATTTTAGTGTTTTCATCAAATGTTTACGACCTAGATCAACACTGAACCGCCAGAGCATTTATACTGCTGGTGGACAGTGAAAAATGGCTACTGTTATGTCGCCCATCATGGGATTCACTCAACGATTGTGGTACGGGTAGAATAATGGCTTGTGTGCTGGAGTTCTTAACAAATAGTAATGAGTCTAGTGAAGCCATGCCACACTGGCACGACCCTGTGTAGTCGTCATAGTCTGGCCCATCTAGTCGACACGAATGTTGATTATTTAACACACGGCGGCAGTTTTATGAACGGGGATAAGTAACGAATATGGTCGCACAAGAAACGAATAAGGGATGTACACTTCTAAGTTTATATATAAAGTGTATATATAAACTTAGAGGTGCACTCGTCTGTTCGTTCCTGGTTCATAAAATTACCCTAATGGTCTTAAACTAACCTTGATATAAGTTTTGGTTTCATATTTATTCATAAAGCTGGCCAGAGCTAACGACCCTACCCTCAGATATAATGGACAGAGCATGATCAGGGCTTTTGAAATCTTTCAAACACGGATCCTGCGCTTTGACCACTGGGCTGCTTACTGTCACTGTCACTCCACAAAGCACTTCCAAGTTGTCCAAACACAGTAAGCAGCACATAAAAGTTATAGCATCTATAATTATATATATATAAATTGCTTAGCCGGAAGTCCTTCTTCGCCTATACTGTAAAGTTTGTCCGGTATGGACGCTGATCTGGGCAGGTGCTGGGCGCTGCGGATCGGCCTGCTGTGTGCTCAAAACCAACGAAATCGTTATAGCCGACATTTCCTTACCGAACGTTTATCCGTTTCTGAGATAAATAAATAAACAAAATGTCCACAAACTGCAATAGCCTCATTCCGCTCGCGGTTTCGATTCAACCAGTGTCAAGAACGTGCCATTCCGTAATACCGCAAATTTTGTTTTATTTCCATTCAAAACACTTTTGCACTCATGTCACCAATCTTACAAAATTTTGTGTTTAACTAATTAAATTTGATTAATTAAAAATCGAATCGAGGTTTCAGCATGTTTTCCGATATACACCAAAAAATTGATGGTCTTTATACGAAGCCTTAGTAGCTTACTTAGTATTATTATTAACAAGGATCAGGATGGGGTGGTACGTGTAGGTAAAAGGGGGCTACGGGTAGGTTTAAAGGGGCATGGGTAGGCATAACGGGGAAACGGGTATATATAAGGGGATATGCCTTCCTTGAGTGAATTAACGTCCCCAACACCAAAGCATATAGGGGACGAGTGGATGAAGTCAAGTAGATAGCGCCGACAAGCAGCTTAGTGGAAGATGAATAACGTAGTGTAGATGTATAGTAGCGGAGCGCTCATGGCGACACTGGATGAAGAAGCAGACACGCAAGCGGGGAGGAGGACGCCAAGGGGAGCGGCGAAGCCAGGGAAACAGCAGCAGAGCCAAGGGAGGTTTATAAAAGGGCAAAGGCCCGGGAAGTTGGAACAAGGAACAGGCAATAATGCCACCAAAAAGAGTACCAACCAGGTTGGTACAAAAACTACAGGGAAAATCGGCGCAGCGCCGACTAAATTAAAATGAAAATGACGTGTGTACCCTGTCAACGAGCAGACCCCGAGGGGAAATATACTCTATAATATATTTTAAGTTAAAAGCCGAAAGCACTGAAAAAAGTTAGTAAAAGTTTTACATAGAAGCCGAGAAACCGGCAAAGGCTAAAAGCGGTGTTAAAATATCACTGGAATCATCGCCCGTGAACGGCACTATCGTTTAGAAGGCCGTTTTTTCACAGGTTTTTGCCCCCAGTCACTAACGTTTATAGACCGAGGCAAGACAGGGCTATCCGACTCGGCCAGCTCGATCTTATCCACCACAAACTGAACAGCCTGTGAAAATTTGTCCACTTCGTGCTGCGGCAAAATGCCGCGCAGAAAGGGTACATAACCGGTCAGCTGACGAATAAACGCCGAGCCTTCAGGGCTAATAGAATTATTGTCTAACCGAGTTTTAATGGGCGAAACCTGGGTGGATTGATCTACGGATTCAGAACATCCGCTCTCAATACTGGTAGCGGCAGGACTATCCGTGCCAACAGAACGGGTTTCGGGAGGAGGACGCTGCACAGGGACCAGGCCACCGGCAGCCGTCACCTCCTGCACGGGCGGGGGCGGATCGCGGACAGACAGTCCACGAACCACCTCAATTAACTCGGAAACCGACCGAACAAGGCCGGCGACCAAATCTTCGAGTCTCCCGATAGCGACCCAAGGATCGCGACCGGGGGCAGCCGAAGTACCCGGCAGAGAAACGGCCGACCCCGAACCGGCCGAGTCGGCCGGGGCAATCATCTGTGAGGCAACGGAGGCCGCACCCGGCGTCAAGCGGCGGGCGCAGGAACCATCAGTCGAAGGCAGATAGGTAGGGGCGGCGGAGAGGGCAGCGGTGGTACCAGTCACAGGGTTAAGGACCCTGCTCGGGGCAGAAATGGACTGTTTTTTCGCCAGGCCTGGGCTCTTGGCATATAGTTTGCTGCTCTAATCTGGTTCGCCAAAAGGCGCTCCTTATAGGCAGCACAGTTTAAATTGGCGGCCGAATGGTTGCCCTGGCAATTTGGGCAGCGGTGCAAAGCAGCCGCGCACTGGGCCCCTGTGTGGCCAACAGAGCCACACGAGGGGCACACCCGTTTGGACCGACACTGCTTTTTGATGTGGCCAAACTTTTTGACACTGGTGGCAACGCAGAACGGATGCCACGAAAGGGACAAGAGGAAACTCGCGAGAGTTAATCAGTAGTGCATGAGGGAGTGAAACAGCCTCGATCGTAACCCGCACAGAAGTCGAAGGCTGTCCATCAGAGAGGGACAGCCGACGAAAACTGCGGACAACACACGGGGAAACAGAACCATCAGAGTCGATGGCGCCTTCAAATTTAACTAAGATATCCTCTTCCGAGACCGTGTGGGGGGGGGGGGATGCCAACGACAACACCCTCCACGGTCGGGGTGGGAACAGAGCAAACAACTGCCAACTGACCTAAGTGAGTGATAGAAATCAATTTTTGTTGTTGAGCCAGTGAGATGCAGGAGATGAGGAAACCCTCACCAAGAGGCTTCCACTCTATCTACCGATCCCACACCCCTTGGGGTCATGAGCAATCTTGTCACTGTAGATTGTTCTAACCTATAAAGGGAACAGTGAAAGCCCCAGTTGAAAACCTGTCTTGCCTTTGTAGGCATGACTAATTCACTGCGGCAACAGTTCCCCCCGTTGGAGTGCCGGGGGTTTCAGTATAAATAGTATCCCCACTTTCTGGAAATTTAGTGCTTTAAATTCCCACTGTCGCTGTCTTCATCATTTGCTCTTTCCCATTCCTGATCTGTCCTATCACTCTGCTATACTTTCTTCTTCTTCGCTAGATCAATGACCTACCTTTTTTCTTGAAAACTCTTCCTGGACAAGACTCCTTGTTTGTGTATGAGGTCTGTTGGATCAGCTTGGGAGTGTTGGACGCTTTCTGTCGGGTGGTCAACTAGGGCTTCCTATGATTGTATTATTTCGCACTATAGGCATTTTATATGTATGTGTTTTGTTGATGATTTATAATGATGGTTGTATTCTATTTTGTTTTTGTAACCGGGGTGTTCGCGTAGTTGAGGTCAACCCTCAGCCGTCCCCCGCGTGGGATGTCTTTATTGTAAAGTGACTGGCCGGTGGAGGGCATTCAATTTTCCCACTAGGGTTGTTTCGGCAGATCTTTTATGCGGATCGGGGGTTGTCCGGTCCTGATTTGGCTCGGAAGAGTCCGCTGGACCTAAAGCAACAATGAATCAATCAAAACCGATCCCACGGAAGCTCTCAGAAGGTCGACCAATTTCCAGTGTAGCGCTTTGAGGGACAAGGAAGTTATGCCCCTACACTGTTTCATGACAACTGGAAAACGGACAAGACCAGTAGAAACGGACCCCGACGGCCTGGGCGGCCCTCTAACTCTGCGTTTAGCGACACCAGCGACAGTGGACCAGGCAGGACCGCAATCGGCGGCGGGAGGATTGGAAACATCCGAAGAAGAGGGCGGAGCAGGCACGGAAGGGGAGGACCCCACACAGCCAACGGCGCTAGCACCGTGGACCGGCGAAGAAGCCTGTCACGAACTGGCTAGTGTTAACTCTGCTTATCGACTGTTTAGCCATGTGTAGTGATTGTAACAGTAGAGAGTCAGTCTATTACACAGCAGCAATTAAATTACAGCACACTGCGAGCCTGAGCCACACACACAGCGCAGTGACGTCAGCACTTAAGTTTTGAATCGGACCGTTGGAACCAATGGGAGAGCTTAGGCAAAGTGGTTGGAGCCAGTTTGACTGGGTCCAAACCACGCACAGTTTTGGTCAGTTGGGAGGAATACACCGAAGTGTGAACAGCTAGATAGCTAGAGAAATCTCTACACACTTAGACCAGGAAGCAGGACTTAGAAGCATAGAATTCTATCAAGTCACAACGGGCCTGAACTTGTCAAACAGGTAAATGAACACCCTTCTGTTTCATCGTGATATATTTATATTATTGTTGAAATTATGTTTGTGGAATTTGCTATGCATAAATGTGAATTATTAATCCGAATTTGCGTGACCATGTGGAAGAGCCGACCACGAGGCGAAACACGACCGGTTACGCCGCCATGTTGTATCCCGTACGGAACCACTGTTGTTTAACTTATATGTATGTTTGCAGACCAGTGGCTGTACCACGGAATGTTTATAATATTATTAATTCTGTATGTGTATAGTTAGCCACGTTTGATATTTATATATGTATAGGAATTTAGAGTGAGATTCCAGTGGAACCCGGAAGTAGCAGAATGTTCGTCGCTTATGTATAGAGATGTGGAGCTATCACTGAGGGCTACTTTGGCTTTCAGTGAGACGCTCTGCACAAACCGATTATTCAGGGTTGTGCAGAATTTCGTCTCTTATATTACAGACGAGCAGGCGAGCTATCCCGAGCTATCCTGTGCACCCCACTCCACAGAAACGACTAGTTGGTTGAGGAACCTCTACCGCACAAGACGGAACGAGCGACCCGGTAAAACACCCTGTCAGACCCCACAGCGTGGCAAGGGAACCCAACTACACAACGACAAAGGTGTACCAGAAGCTACCTCACAGAAGGACTTCGCACGCACCATCTAGCAGTTAAGTGAACACGCCAAGGTGCACTTAAACTGATCATAGCAGGACCACAGTAGTCCAACTCTCCAGAAACTGTAACACGGACCACAGTAGTCCAAATCTACATGAGATATACTAGCAAGTGCCCGATGAAGATAGAACAGCTGCATAGACTATCAGCGATCGAACTATTAGCAGTAACTGAGACATTTTAAGTTAGATTAGTACTTAGAGAATCTTGTATAGAGTAGAAGAAATAAATGTGTGATTTTAACTGTTATCAAGTGGCTGGACTACATATGATTCATAGCCGTGTGAAAGCTAGTGTGACAGTAATCTTTTACCATTTTTCTATCTATTTCTGTATCCCAACCTTAACACAGAACGAGCTAAACAAATAAATTTATTAAAGTAATTCATAGGGTGACGTACTAGCCGTTCCCACCGAATAAACGTGAGGGTCCATAATTCCATTGTGCAGAGCCCATAAACCCCACGTGACACTTAAATTGGCGAGCCTAGCTAGGATCTGTGTATAATAGGAATTGGGTATAACCGGACCTAAGTACAATAAAAGTAGATAACAGTAGAAGTAGAATAACTTAGAATAGTGGTAACAAGGACTGATCAGTTGGGTGCACTATTCTTTAGTTAAAAACTTTTTTGCTTCAAATATTTTTGTGCCTGTATGTTGCATTGTTCTTTTGCAGGTTTTGCTTAAATAACTGTTGTATGCCATTTGACTTTTGTTTTATTCTATTAGTGATTACGAATTTTATGGTCTTTGCATTGTTGATATTGACTTGCAATATTGCTAGTGTTTTGGTATTCCACGTGATTCAGAGGTTGTTCATAGACACTTTTGACAATGTCGGACCCAGTGGCCTTGAGATTGCGCTTCAAGGAATTAGGAGAAGCTTTACACTTAGCAGGGGGAGACCTAATTGCGTATATCAATGCAGAGGTAGAGAAGCAGGAGGCTAAGGCAGAGAGAGCAGCAGAGAGAGAGGCTAAGAAACTCGAAGCAGCAGAGAGAGCAGCAGAGAGAGAACAGAAAAAAGCAGAATTAGAGGCAGAGAGAGAGGCCAAGAAATTAGAAGCAGAGCAAAAGAAATTAGCATTAGAGGCAGAACAGAAGAAACTAGAATTAGAAGTAGAACAGAAGAAGGCAGCATTAGCAGCAGAGAGAGAAGCAGAAGTTAGGAAATGGGAGTATGAAAGGGCAGAAAAAGAAAAAGAGAGGGAAGAAAAGGAAAAAGAAAGACAGCATGAGTTAGAGCTAAGAAGATTGGGATCAGGAGCTTCAAGTTCTTCCTCAACCCCTCCCCACTCAGATCAGCTAGAGGTAGCATCCAACCCTGTACAAGGAATGTCATTTCCACTGGGAACATTCAATGAGAGAGAGGAAGGTCTAGATCTCTATCTGACTAGGTTTGAGCGTCTAGCAACAGAGTACAAACTAGATCCCACTCATTGGTCTTTCAAGCTTAGTCAAGGGCTTAGAGGAAAGGCTTATGACATCTACAGTAAGCTACCGACTGACAGAGTGACTGACTATCACAAAGTAAAAGAGGCACTCCTAACGGGATTCGAACTAACAGGAGAATGCTACCGGCAAAAATTCCGCACCAACCGGAGAGTGAAAGGAGAGAGCTATGCGCAGTTCGCGGATCGGTTGTCCACAACGCTGGATAAGTGGATTAGCCAGTCAGCCACGGCTAAGACGTATGATGGACTGACAGAACTGTTAGTATGGGAACAGCTACGGGAAACCATGACCCCCGAGCTGAGAACATTCTCAGTAGAGCAGGGCGCGGAAAGACTGGAAGATCTGGTCAAGGTCGCAGATAGGTACGTGGCCGCCCACGGAGAAGCCAAGAGCTTCAGGCGAGACCTAAAGCCTAACGGGAAAGAGGCACAGAAACGAAGCCCTAACCGGGAAGAGCGCACCGCGAATAAGCCGAATAACCCCAGACCTGGGCAAAATAAAGGACCCAACACGGAATTCGGGAAAAGAGGTCCCGCAGAACAGAGACGGTATTGTTCGTTCTGCAACAGAAACAATCACTCCACCGCAGAATGTTTCAAGTTGGCCGCACAACGTAGGGAAGAGCGCGAAAGCCGGCCAGCGCACAGAGTTCTAACTCAAAGCAGCGGTAACAAGCCACACACGATCGGAGATCACCCATCGGTGACAGACACGGTCAAGGTCAACGGAAAAGAAGCGAACTGTCTGTATGACACAGGTCTATCATACGACGCGATAGTTAGCGAATCTCTTGTATCGCGCGCGGACTTGACAGACAAGACAGTCGACTTACAAGGAGCAGACTTGACGAAACCGACAACTACTTGCCCAATAGCATGGATAGAAGTAGAGAGTAGGTACGTCACAGGACGAATCCAAGCAGCTGTTTTACAGAAACCCTGTATGATCTAGTGCTAGGTTGTAGGTATGTGTTCTTAGGCACGCCCCCTAAAACTGTAGAGATAGCTGCAGTGCAAACCAGGGCCCAAGCTAAAACCCAACCACCCCAGCCCGAGTTCGCTCCGAATCCAGGACTCGAAGAGATCAAAACAGCACAGAAAGAAGACACCTCGATAGCGAAGTGCTTCCAGAAGCTACCCAAGGCGCACACACCCCCGCACAAGGGAGACTTCTACATGGAAGAGGGAGTTCTACATCGACAAGGAGATGGAGATCACACCCAACTAGTACTACCAGCCACCCTTCGAGCCCAAGTACTAGAATTAGGCCACAGCATGCCACTCAGCGGACACATGGGAATTGGAGCCACAGTGCAGAGAATCAGCGCACACTACTATTGGCCAGGAATCACGGAGGATGTCAAGCGCTACGTGAAATCTTGCCACCAATGTCAACGATATTCCCCGCGACATCACACCGTACCAGTTACCTTAGGACCATCGGTAGTAGTCGGCGTGCCATTCCAGCAAGTCTCAGTAGACATAGTAGGACCACTGCCCATGACCAAGAAGCGGAACAGATTTCTACTCACACTCGTCGACGCATGTACGATGTGGTGCGAAGCAGTCCCGTTGCCAGCGATCGACACCAAGAAGATTGCAGATGCACTCATCGCCATCTTTACCAGAGTCGGATTCCCGGACAGCATTAGAACGGACAACGGATCTCAGTTCACCGGCCGCCTGATGCAAGACGTGTTCGAGTTGATACAAGTTCATCACATTCGCACACCACCATACCACCCAGCCAGCAACGGACAAGTAGAAAGACTGAATGGAACCCTTCTCACCATACTCAGGAAAGTCGCCGACGACAATCCAGAAGCGTGGGACACCTACGTGAATGCGGCACTGTTCGCATACCGAGAAACGCCCCATGCAGCCACAGGCTACACCCCGTCAACATTGCTATTCGGCAGACCTCTAGCAGGACCGCTAGAAGCCCTACGCAGAAGTTGGACGGAAGCCAAGATAGACGACACACCAAGAGGTGCCACCAAGTACGTCGCAGACCTGCAGGAAACCCTCAAAGCAACGTGGAAGAAAGCTGGTGAAGCACTGAAGAAGGCAAGAGCCCGTCAGGCGAAGTACTACAACCGCCACGCGAAGGACAGAGAACTGCAAGTCGGCGATCAAGTGCTACTCTTACTTCCAAGTGGAACCAACAAGCTGGACATCGCTTGGAGAGGACCGTACCGGGTGACTGCCAAGAAATCCAAGACAGTCTACCAAGTAGAGGTGAACGGGAGAGCCCGATACCACCACATCAATCTCCTCAAGAAGTACACGGACCGACCAGCGACCCCCAGCACACACACATGGATGGCCATCGCCATCGCGGAAGAAGTTCATCCGCAACTACAACAGCATCGCCGTACCACTGACAAATGGAACCCGGAAAATCGCCCCGGACAAAGTCGTATGGACAGCGGAATGCGAGACAGCATTCCAAACACTCAAGGACAGAATGACATCGGCGCCAGTACTCCATCTACCCGATTTGACTCAGCCATTCGTTCTTCGCACCGACGCAAGCGACTTAGGCCTCGGAGCAGTACTGCTACAGCGCGACCCCAAGAATGCGGAGACGCTATTCCCTGTCGCCTACGCCAGCAGAAAATTGAGACCCGCCGAGACCCACTACGCCACGTCGGAGAAGGAATGCCTTGGACTAGTCTGGGCCATACAGAAATTCCAACTCTACCTGTATGGGACCCACTTCACAGTTCAGGTGGACCACCAACCACTATCGTTCCTGGCAGCCTCCAAGTCTTTGAACTCTCGCCTGATGAGATGGGCACTCACCCTTCAGGCATACTCATTCCAAATCGAGTACATCCCCGGCAAGGAAAACCACGGAGCCGACTACCTCAGTCGCCATCTCGTGGAGGACACAGCAGCTGTCGCCCACCCAACACAACTAAGGGCCACAGCACCAGAATTCGTCCCCGCCCAGTAATACCCTGTCACTAGAGTCCATAGCTACCTGGCACAGCATTGCAGCTCAGGTAGAGCAACTTACTTAGCTTGTAAATAGGACCCTAGGATAGTGCAGCGTTAAACTAGGCTCTGTAGTAGAAAAAGGTCGAATCCAGTAGTCATCGCCTTTTTTCAGTTGAGGGAGCCTGTCGCGTTAGGACTAGTTTTAACTCTGCTTGTTGACTATTTAGCATTGTGTAGTCTTTGTAATAGTAGAGAGTCAGTCTATTACACAGCAGCAATTAAATTACAGCACACTGCGAGCCTGAGCCACACACACAGCGCAGTGACGTCAGCACTTAAGTTTTGAATCGGACCGTTGGAACCAATGGGAGAGCTTAGGCAAAGTGGTTGGAGCCAGTTTGACTGGGTCCAAACCACGCACAGTTTTGGTCAGTTGGGAGGAATACACCGAAGTGTGAACAGCTAGATAGCTAGAGAAATCTCTACACACTTAGACCAGGAAGCAGGACTTAGAAGCATAGAATTCTATCAAGTCACAACGGGCCTGAACTTGTCAAACAGGTAAATGAACACCCTTCTGTTTCATCGTGATATATTTATATTATTGTTGAAATTATGTTTGTGGAATTTGCTATGCATAAATGTGAATTATTAATCCGAATTTGCGTGACCATGTGGAAGAGCCGACCACGAGGCGAAACACGACCGGTTACGCCGCCATGTTGTATCCCGTACGGAACCACTGTTGTTTAACTTATATGTATGTTTGCAGACCAGTGGCTGTACCACGGAATGTTTATAATATTATTAATTCTGTATGTGTATAGTTAGCCACGTTTGATATTATATATGTATAGGAATTTAGAGTGAGATTCCAGTGGAACCCGGAAGTAGCAGAATGTTCGTCGCTTATGTATAGAGATGTGGAGCTATCACTGAGGGCTACTTTGGCTTTCAGTGAGACGCTCTGCACAAACCGATTATTCAGGGTTGTGCAGAATTTCGTCTCTTATATTACAGACGAGCAGGCGAGCTATCCCGAGCTATCCTGTGCACCCCACTCCACAGAAACGACTAGTTGGTTGAGGAACCTCTACCGCACAAGACGGAACGAGCGACCCGGTAAAACACCCTGTCAGACCCCACAGCGTGGCAAGGGAACCCAACTACACAACGACAAAGGTGTACCAGAAGCTACCTCACAGAAGGACTTCGCACGCACCATCTAGCAGTTAAGTGAACACGCCAAGGTGCACTTAAACTGATCATAGCAGGACCACAGTAGTCCAACTCTCCAGAAACTGTAACACGGACCACAGTAGTCCAAATCTACATGAGATATACTAGCAAGTGCCCGATGAAGATAGAACAGCTGCATAGACTATCAGCGATCGAACTATTAGCAGTAACTGAGACATTTTAAGTTAGATTAGTACTTAGAGAATCTTGTATAGAGTAGAAGAAATAAATGTGTGATTTTAACTGTTATCAAGTGGCTGGACTACATATGATTCATAGCCGTGTGAAAGCTAGTGTGACAGTAATCTTTTACCATTTTTCTATCTATTTCTGTATCCCAACCTTAACACAGAACGAGCTAAACAAATAAATTTATTAAAGTAATTCATAGGGTGACGTACTAGCCGTTCCCACCGAATAAACGTGAGGGTCCATAATTCCATTGTGCAGAGCCCATAAACCCCACGTGACAAAGCCTCACCCCCCGACATGCACTTATCCGCAACTTCGGAACCAGACGAAGAATCAGAAAGAGTACAGAAAGTCCTCTTCCGTCCAGCGAGGGACTGATCAGGCAAGGCACTGGAGGCCAGGCCCCCACGAGCCTGCAAGCCGACAACACGGCTCTCAGAGTCACTCAAGACTTCCGAATCGACCTTAGCCTTGACGACCGGTGAGTCCCTACGAGCCCCACCGGCCACACGCGAACGCTTAAGTGACGGACAGGAGCTGTCAGTGGCCACAGGGGCCCCGCCGTCCATCTCAACAAAAACAGTTACCAGGCGAAAACCAGTAAATTTTAAAAATTTTCTAAAAAGGGGACACCCGTCAACAGGACACACGTCAAGCGGATATAAAAATCCGATTCAGGACCTAAAAGCCATCAATGGCAGTAAAACTATGATAAAATTTTAAAACGGTCTCGCCAAAGTGAAAATCAAAAGCAATCCAATCAGACAGCGCACGAAGCAGTCTTCAACATGCACGCCGCAGCGACAGGTAACATGCCCCAAGAAATGACGAGAAGTAGATCCTCTCTCGCTCTGTCTCAGCTCAGAAATGACGAGGAGCAGCAGCCACACACGTCCTCTCTCAAGCAAAGTCGAGATTCGAATGAGGGGATATGGTTATGGTCGATTCCTTTCATCCATACCTGCGAAACGATCAACGGGGAAGTATCAAGGAGGGTACAGGTAGGTTACAAGGGGGATACGGAAGGTATCAAGGGGGTATGGGGAGGTATCAAGTGGGTTCGGGGAGCTATCAAGGGGGTATGGTGAGGCATCATGGGGGGACGGGGAGATATCAGGGGGGGGTATGGTGAGGTATCGAGGGGAGGGGGTTATGGTGAGGTATTAAGGGGGATATGGGGAGGTATCATCGTCCAAATGAAACTCGCAGACAGCAGTTGTCTCTCTGTCTACATTTTAAACAGCAACCTGTCTTGCCAGGGTACAAAAACCACTAATACTATAATATAATGTTACACGGCAAACAGGAACTTGTCTATGTTTTATGTGCATGTCTTGAGTGTGTGTTCCTCGCATCGCACTCGCTCTGTCTCTGTCTTTCTCCTCTTACCCCGCTTTCTTACCAATAAACCAACCACCCAACTAGCTAGCCAACCAACCCCCCCCCCCCCTCTCTCTCTCTCTCTCTCTCTCTCTCTCTCTCTCTCTCTCTCTCTCTATCTCTCTCTCATTCTAAGGGGGCTAGGCTCTTTTTGAATAAACATTCGTATTCTCTCTCTCTCTCTCTCTCTCTCTCTCTCTCTCTCTCTCTCTCTCTCTCTCTCTCTCTCTCTCTCTCTCTCTCTCTCTCTCTCTATCTCTCTCTCTCCCTCCCTCTCTCCATCTCTCTCTCCTTCTTCTTCTTCCATCCTCACTCGTGTTCTTTCCCAACAAATATAATAAAGGGCGAAGACTTTTCACACGTCTGGTCCCCCTACCCCATCCTTCGCCGTCCCTCTTCTTCACTGTCTGCTTTCCGGACAACCTGCAGACAACAATCGTATGTGCTGACCTAACAGTTTTGGAGTTTTAGGTGATAAGACACTTTCACATTTGAAACTTGCAGCGCAAGCACAATAAACCAAGCACTTTAAAAATACGGAAAGCTCTGATAGCCTCGTGATGTTTGTTGTTGAAAGCGAACAAGGAAGAAAGAAAGAAGACGGAACATAGAACTGTGCTGGCAATTTTGTCTCTCTCTCTCTCTCTCTCTCTCTCTCTCTCTCTCTCTCTCTCCTCTCTCTCTCTCTCTCTCTCTCCTCTCTCTCTCTCTCTCTCTCTCTCTCTCTGCTCTCTCTCTCTCTCTCTCTCTCTCTCTCTCTCTCTCTCTCTCTCTCTCTCTCTCTTCCTCTCTTCCCATAACCTCTCTCTCTCTCTCTCTCTCTCTCTCTCTCTCTCTCTCTCTTTAAATTATATGTACGTGTAACAAGTGTTTTTTTTTTTCTCAAACATTAAATTTGTTCGCTCCTTTGATGTTCATGTTCAACAGTTAAAAACCAAACCAAACCGATCCTATCCTATCCAAATCCCGTAACTCGGAGGTCGTAGGAACACTACAGATGATCGTTTAACCAGCGTACTCCATCTTTATTTATTTATTTATTTTAACGTCTATTCACATCTGTGATATTAGACAACATATTAAATTAGAAACAGATTAACTTAAAATTAAAATAAAGGAGTTAATATGAACAACAATTAATATAACGACATAATTATATAAAAGAAATCTATTGTTATTGCTTGTTTATGATGTACGAATGAATAAGAAAGCAATATGACAACATATATGCTTATTGCAATCATCGCGGAGAATGCATTTTAAAATATATTAATTGCAAAATACTTACAGATTAATCTATGAAGAAAACATAAGTAATGAAAAATATAACTATTTAACTTAATTCTTTGAGCATAAACCTTTTTGATGAAACCTCTGTTAAAACTTAAATTTGAACTCTATGGATCGTTTTAAATAATCAGTATATTTTATAAATTTAATTTCAATGATAAATGGAAAACATGTGAATGATTACCATCTTGAAAATGACATCTTCATTATAACTTATGCCTTTTTTTGATTGACGTATAAGTTGTCCTTTGTAATCAATTTTTTTTTTACCTCATACTTTGCATACAATTGACAATCATGCCTTTTAAGCCCTTGGTGATGATAGGCGCATAATTCCATTATTATTATTATTATTATTATTATTATTATTATTATTATTATTATTATTATTATTATTATTATTATTTTATTATAAGAATTGACCAATTGGAGAATATATTAGTGCTTTAGATAAATTTACATATGATTTTAGGTCTAAGTCTTGAGTGCTATTTAATTTATCATAACTGCTAGGTAAATATTTCTTTATATCTTTACAATGTAATATTAAGTGTGGGATGGTTATATTTTCATTACAAATGCAAGTAATATTTTTACAAAATTTTGTTTTCCAAGAATTTAAATATAATCTAAATGCTAAACTAGAAATATGTCTAGGGACTCCTGATATACTAATTAAACAGGAATCTGAAATTTCTTTTTTAGTAATATTATTAATTATACAGTACATTTCTTTAACTGATAATCTAATATGAATTTTCATAGCATTAATATTTTTTGCTCCCTGTTTTGCTGCTCTATCTGCTTCATCATTATGTATTATTCCGCAATGTGATGGCAGCCAACAAAAATTTATATTTATTCCTGTGCTTTTCAAAGAGTGAATGAGATGTTTTATTTCAAATATTATATCATATCTGTCATAATTTTTATTAGAATTTAATGCATATAACACCGATTGTGAATCAACACATATGAGAATACCATACAAAGCAAGTGGTGTATTAATTAATGTATGAAGAGACATTAATATAGCCACCAGCTCTGCAGTGAATACTGAATGATTTTTACCCAAGTAAAATTTTTTTTATAATTTTAAGGTCTGGAATTACAAATCCTGCTCCTGCATCTCCTGAAGAAATTACAGACCCATCTGTATAAACTTTTAAATGTCTATAATAATGTTCATTTATATGTTCTTGGGCCTCTGTAGCTATTAAATAAGGATGTTCATGTTTTTTAAAATTAGTATAATTAATATTATATTGTGCGCTTTCCATTTCCCATATGGGATATGGAGCATTAATGAGTTTTGGCGCAACTTGTTGTGGTAAAATATTTGCATCATTAAAAATATCCTGAGTATATGTTGAAATTGTTTGTAATGAAATTACATCTTTTGTTCTCTTTGGAAAATCAATATCAGATCTAGTATTTAGATCCTCTTGCATATTATTTTCTACTGCATGACTTCTAATTAAATATTTTGCGCATGCAAGTTTTCTATAATCTCCTAAAGATAAAACACCTGCTGCTGCATACGCATCTGTAGTTTTAGTATGAATCGGTACACCAAGTGCTATTTTTATAATCTTACTATCTAAACTTTGTAATTTGTTCAAGTACGTTTTATGTGCAGAAAAGAATGCTTCTTGACCAAAGGATAGTTGAGATCTCACAAGAGTACAAGCTAAATTAATTAACATTTTTGTATCTTGACCCCATGATTTTTTACTTATTAATCTAATAAGATAAAAACTTTTCATCGCCTTTTGTATTAAATAATTGATGTGTCTTTTCCAATTTAATTTTCGTGTGAAATATACACCTAAAAATTTTACTTCTTCTACATATTTAAGTTCTTGTGTTCCAATATAAAATTTAGGAAATATTTTTGGATTTTGACCATTATTAAACAGTAACATGTTTGTCTTTTCACTAGATAGTTCAAGGCCATTATTATTCATAAAAAGGCAAATGTTATTTAGTTCTAATTGATATACATTTTGTATGTGTTTAATTTCATATAAAGAAGATCTTTTCCTCAAAGATACGTTAGTCCATATTGCGATATCATCTGCATACTGAACAATGTGTATATTTTTACTTACATTTTTTGGTAAATCATGAATAAGCAAATTAAATAATATAGGTGATATAATCGAGCCTTGTGGAATTCCCATATTTATAAAATGTTTGTTAGAATAAGA
>CM072513.1:93860016-94050016 GCA_036898135.1 Oncomelania hupensis | reverse complement strand
GTCCTCTTTCAGCGAAGTTGTGATCTTGATTTTGTGGTCCTGATTCGGCTCTTTGCAGTCCGCTGGACCCTGTAAGCAATGAATAACTAACTATCAATAGGCACACAACTACGGAATTTATTTATTTAAACTATAGTTTCCAAAGTGTTTTTGTTGTAAGTTTTTTTTTTCAGTGGGGCAACACTCTCTATGAATGTTAAAAGGATCTGCCGTGGTTAAATAGCATTCCTTTAAGTTAAACAGAGAAGATAGTATTACCGTGTAAGTTGACGTACGTATCTAACAACAGTATCGTAGTGCTATATCAGTACATGCATAGAAATAGTGATTGTATTAACGCATATCACAACAAGAATGTAGCTTGCATCCTGTGTCTAATATCACCTAAATGTGTGAACAGACATTAAATTAAAGATTGATTGTAGCTTGCATTCGTTTATAACACCTATTTAGCTCAACTTTCAACACCAATAGCACTGTACGTATCCTATTTAGCTCAACTTTCAACACCAATAGCACTGTACGTATTTAATACGCTTATAAATCTTCTTAATGTATCTAAGGGTTATAGATATGTCTACACACTCGCACAGGCATTCAAACTCAATTGTCTCGAGACCACAGGCACCTGCAACGCTTGCTTGTTCTGCGTTCCATTAAATAACCTTGCAAAATGAGATATTGTAGTTCTTCGTAACGTCTGTGCAAAGAGACAAGAGAACAGGACATCCCCCTCCCCTTACCCTTGCCCCCCCCCCCATCACACACGAACCTTTATCACAAGACTTGTAAAGTCACACATCCTGGCAGGTCAAAGTCTTCTTCTAAACATACTAATAATAAGCGAGCGTTGTGGCCAAGTGGGCTAAGGCGGGACTAACTTGCCTTGTTCACAAGCCAGAAACTAATGGCGCCTGACAGGTGTGGGTTCTAGCCACCATTTGGGCGTTATGTTTCTCCGAATATTATTTCCTTTCGACTCGGGCAACGTCTAGGGGGTTTTCTCCGGGTACTCAGCAAAAATTTCATTAAAAAAAATTCACATATAATGTTAGGTAGGTAGGGTTTGGGCGCGCCACTGGCTGCGCGACTACGCCTTCCCCGGGGGGAGGCGGCCCAGAGTAAGGGATAATAATAAACTGCAGCCATAATTAGAGTATCAGGACCCACCAGCATGCCAACGAGTGATAAATGTCCCCGTCGCCCATAGACCTACCAAGCGTTTACCAACAGCCCAAACCGAGACCGTACCTTCATAGTCTTTGGTACAAGTAAGTTTACATATTTACATAATACAACTTGCCTTGTACGTACCTAACCTATACATAGGCCTATTCTGTTCTGTCAACACTCCACCTTTATACACCACACTGCCCCAACTCTCCTCCTACTCCCAGCACTTCACGGCCCTATGTAAAGAATTGTATATATTTCTGTATGTATTACAGGCAGTTTGATATAGCGCACAGTTCTATCAGTTATAATTATGCATTTTGTATTATTTTGTTCAATCCTTTTGCGAATTATTACGAAGAAAATGTTAAATAAACTAAGTAAGCAAATACTGCTTATTTGACACGTGGGTTCGTGGCGTACCACAATTTGCCATCCATCAGCAAGTGTGCTTCTTTTGGGGGCCACGGAGGTTCGAGCTTGACTTCAGCCAAATTATGTGGTGGAGGAGTGCCAGCGCCTGGAGCTATTCATTGAAGCTGGCAGAGACCCTGTATGTGCTACATTCAGTAAATTAGCAAACTACACTTATTGTGCAAGCTGAATCATACCCAGCGTCTTGAGCAGCTCTTTGAGGTGGTAAACGCGCTATATTAGAATAACACGGCGTTTTATTGACGCGTCACCATGCGGTGTTCAATACGTGGAATACACGCATCTTGACCCCTTCCATGCGCAGGTCAGGCTTGAGAAGCAAAGTACATTCCCCACCGCCTGAAGTGTCTGCAATAAACTTTTGAAGTCAGTCTGAGGTCGTGTTTTTAAAAATCTCTCAAACTTTACACTTGATAGTTGGATAAAAGAGTTCATTAGTCCACATTATTGAAGCGAAAGCTCTACAGCAAGCGTGTATGCAGCTTTTAAAAGATAATTATTCCGGGCCTTTTATAGCACCGCCTCGCGAGTTGCTTTGTTCCATGCAGTTGTTAGAAGCCAAACGATATAACTGACCCAGAACCAAGGTCGCATAGAAACAGCCACAGCACAGCCCGCTGATATCGTAACTGCGTTGAGTCGCGCACATAATTATAACTCCTTGTTGTTCACGCATATGTAGGTTTAGTCACCCAGTGCCTATAGCAGACGGCCTTTTGACTGGTCGGACACAAAAGTTTAGATTTAATTTTCGCCAATATTAAACAAACAAAAAGTCTTAATATATAGTTTTAAAAAAATCGTCCTCCCTTTGCGTGAATTTGACATTTTTAAAATTCTTTGCGCATAGCTTTAAATATTTAGGTATCAGACAATGGGTCCCGACAGGTAAGTCCTCTCAGGATCGCACAAACAGCTGCGGCCCTGACAAGGTTAAAACCCATTTGGAAAGACAGGATCATAAGTCTACATTCCAAGGTAAGGCTGCTGCGCTCCCTTCTCATCTCCATCTTCCTAAACAGAATACACCCCCCGTTGGGGTGCCGGGGGTTTCAGTATAAATAGTATCCCCACTTTCTGGAAATTTAGTGCTTTAAATTCCCCTGTCGCTGTCTTTCTCATTTGCTCTTTCTCATTCCTGCTCTTTTCTATCAATCTGCTATACTATCGTCTTCTTCGCTAGACCAGTCTCCTACCTTTTTTCTTGAAAACTCTCCCGGGACAAGACTCCTTGTTTGTGTATGAGGTCTGTTGGATCAGCTTGGGAATATTGGACGCTTTCTGCCAGGTGGTCGCTAAGGCTTCCTATGATGTTACTATTTAGCAATGTAGGCATTTTATATGTATGTGTTTTGTTGATAATTTATAATGATGTTTGTATTCTATTTTGTTTTTGTAAACGGGGGTTCGATAAGTTGGGGTGAAGCCTCAGCCGTCCCCTGCGTGGGATGTCTTTATTGTAAAGTGACTGGCTGGTGTAGAGCTTTCGGTTTTACCAATAGGGTTGTTTCAGCAGATCTTTTATGCGGATCGGGGGTTGTCCGGTCCTGATTTGGCTCGGAAGTGTCCGCTGGACCTAAAGCAATAATAATGTAATGTAAACAGAATACATACAGAATACATACTCCTTTATTGTCCCCACAAACACCTGCAAGAAAATTCTTCGTGCCGTGTCCATCTGCATATGCTTGCGAAACATGGACCCTCGCAGCAGATCTACAACGAAGAATACAAAGCATGGAGATGAGGTGCTACAGAAGACATCTGGGCATTTCCTATACCCAGCACATCACCAGCAACGAAGTCCGACAGACCATCACACACGCCATTGGACAACACGATGACATGCTCACAGTGGTGAAGAAACGGAAACTCTGATGGTATGGCCATATCACCAGAGCTTCAGGCCTTGCAAATATCATCCAGCAGAAGAAGCGGGAGACAAAAAAAAAGGTGGGAGGACAACATTCGAGAATGGACTGGCTTGACCATAAGAGAAGTCATGAGGGTTGCTAAGGACAGAGAAAGATGGAGTACGTTGGTTAAACGATCTTCTGTGGTGTCCCAACGACATTCGAGTTACGGGATAAGATAGGATAGACATTTGATTCCGACCTCGGACGCATCTAAATAGCCAGATTGGTATCCTCCACGAGAATTACGTCCACTATATGCGCAAAGTGTCCGGGGACTCTAATCTGGCAAACGAAACGAAACACCACGAGAATGTTGGCACACGAACAGGAAGCTAGATTTGGTGAGACAACGTGCATTCATATAATTTTAAAGACAGGCAGCGAAAAATTACAAATAAGGCTACTGATAACAAATAATGGCAATGTCTGGAATCTTTAAAAAAGAAGAAAAAAAACACCAAAAAAAACACCCAACATGCAGTTCTGTTTCATCCCTATCCTATCCCGTAACTCAAAAGTTGTTGGGGCACCACAGATGGTCGTTTAACCAGCGTACTCCATCTTTCTCTGTCCTCAGCCATCCTCGTGGCTTCGCTCAATGTCGAGCCAATCGAGTCCTTTCTCGAATATTGTCCTCCCACCTCTTTTTCTGTCTCCCTCTTCTGACTCCCTGCACTGTGCCTTGCAGGATAGTCTTTGCAGAGCCTGATGCTCTGGTGAGGTTTGATCCATGCTACAGCAGATTTTTTTTGAGCAATACAGATGAGGAAATACATTCCTTTTGATAAGTTTGCTAGTAAGAAGAAATCAAAGACGCACAACATAGGCCTCCCTAACTTCCTCACACACTCGCGCACACCCCCAAGGAAGAGCAGATCTCCAAAACCAAAAGCAAGCCCCGAACCTCCCCTCCATCACCTCCATCTCCCTCACACCCTACACAGTCAACAGTCACTCCCTCTACAACAAAGAAATGTCTCAAAGAAATTCATTTTACCCTCTCTCCCTCTTTTTAGGATCCCACTCACCTCTAGTTGATGACCTTGACCCAAATCCCTAATAATATTAGGAGACGAGATAAGAAGATCGATTTGACGCAGCAGACTGAACTATTCCTATTTTCAAGACTATACTACACGTGTCTCGCTATTCAAAAGTCAAATCAACAAATCTGTGTTAGGAGAAAATGCACGTGACATTGAAGGCCAGACAACAACCACCAAAATAAAAATAAAAAAGAAGCGCTGGACACTGAACGGGTGCAGAGTCTCTTCGTGTGATCTCTATCTCTGTTTCTATCTTCCCTCCCCCCACTCTTTCTCACGCACATACACACATGCCCACAACCACACACACACACACACACACACACACACACACACACACACACACACACACACACTAAATACTAATTTTTTTCAAAAAAAATCCGTCCATTAGTTTCAGAGAAAAGTGCGCAAAATAAATAACTACCAGAATTTAAAATAAAAAAAAGATTACGTCATCACGATGACGTCATTAGCTCAATATACGTAAGTTGTGAATAGAACATCTGTACACTTTAATTACATACAAAGTTTACAAGAAAATGTAAAAAAATTAAATTAATTAAAATGTTACGTCATCATGATTACGTCACTCGATTTGCATTATTTTTGGTTTTAGTTGTAGGCAGGGGTAAAGTCTATATACCAAATTTGAACCAAATCCCTTTAGTTTAGGCATGGATTTTATAGGATTTATGACGCCACAATGATGACTTCACACGATGACGTCATTTTATATACCATAGTTTTGTTTAAGGCTCAAGGCATCTAAACACCAATTACATACAAAAAACTTTTTTTTTTTACATTAAAAATTTAAAAAGTTCCTTAAAAAAAATCACTCTTATTACGTCACTTGATTTGAAATAAGTTTGGTTTGACCTTGAAGGCACAGCGGAAGCTAAGTACACCTACCGAACTTGAACCCTATCCTTCCAGTCATTTGGGAGAAAATAGGATTATGAAAACAAATTATGACATCACTATGATGACGTTACCCAACAGGAATTAATTTTTATTTTTATTTATTTATTTATTTTTGGTTTACTATTTTCTAACTAAATACCAAGTTCAAAGAAATCCTTCCATTAGTGTTATTAGTCCATTAGAAAAGTGCGGAAATGTCGCCCCTGGAACACGGGCGGACGGGTGCAACCGCCCAAAAACATTGGTTTCCGAGCTTTTACAGCTCGGGAACTAACAAGTTTGAAAGAAATCGGTCATTAGTTTCAGAGAAAAATGCGAAAATGTCCCTTCCGGACGCCGGACGGACATATCCAAAAACAGTAGTTACCCAACTTTACAGCTCTGGAACTAATAAATGCATCATCAACACAAAATTATTAAACTCAAGATAAAAAGTAAGACATTGTTCATACGTGTCAAGACCCATACCCCATGTTTTAACGTTTCGGCACAGATTACTTGATTTCGCAACCTCTCTCGAACACACACGCCCACACACATCCTAGTTCTTCTCATTAAAATCAAAACAACTTTGCAATGGTTAAGATATAAATATAATAATAGTTCAGTTCAGTTCAGTTCAGTTCAGTTCAAGGGACTATGTTAAGCTTCGCAGCTTTTTTATGTCCCTGTTTTTATACAACATTAAATTTTCCGGTTAGTTTTGCAGTTGTTCTGGGAATTAGAATTCAACTGAAAATCATTCATCGAAATCACATTTGGATTCCACAATGAAACTTACCTTTTCCAGAAGGTTTTTAAAAGTATTTAAGTTGTTAGCTTTTTTAACATGTAATGGTAGTTTGTTCCAGAGTGGTGCATTTCTATGGCTAAAACAGTGCTTTCTTTTGTTAGTACGACAGTGCTTGGATAAAAATGTTGTCTTCTGAGTTTCTAGTAGACTATTGCGTCCATCATGAAACTTAAAGAATTTATTAGCATTGACTTTGTCGATGTTATTTAATATTTTGTATGTTTGTATAAGATCACCTCTAACTCTTCTAAATTTCAAATAGGATGTAAAATGGCACAATTCTTTCGTTATGAAATCTCCGTCGTGAATTAAAAGTCACTTTTAGCATTAATTAATATCTGAAGACGAGATATAGGACACAAAACTACAGGAGATAAAAACGCCGCAATCTGAATACATTCTCAATACATGTAGTTCGCTAAATTCTTCATCAGGAAGTTCAAAGCCAATGTACATCCCTGGTCTAACCGATATCTGAAGCAAGCTTAAGTCGAACCTTTATCTGTGTATATTTATATTCTGTACTTAATCGTGCGGTGTGGTTAACTGTGGCGTTTGTATCGACTCTGTGAGGAAAATGTGGATGTGTTGCTATCAGTATAAGAAAACGTACAGAGTCTCTGTGTCTATTTTATAGAAGTAACGCCAGATACGGACTAGGCCTACATGTGCCTTATCGTGCTGACGCAGGCTGTGTACAAGTACGTGCCTACCAAGCAGTGTAGTCTGCATGTACCATGCCGGCAGTTTAGGGGCATTACATTTTGTGAAATAATTGTAAGAAGTTGCCATTAGGCTTGTTTAGTATAAATTCCAAACACTCATTATTATGTATACGTAAGCTTACTAACCTACCGGCTTAGCACGTAGCAAAGGGACAGACGTCTGCTGCAACGTGTAGACTGGAGTGTTTCGACCTTGCCCGCTTTAGACGACCTCTTAGGCCTATCCCTGCAGAGGCCCACCTCTCTGCTTGCGCTGTAACCATGGACCCTATAGAGTCCATGCTGTAACGGTAGCTCTGCCTTTAGGCATAGGTTTTGGGAGGTCAGATTAGGAGGAGGGTTCGGGAGGTGAAGATAATCTCTTGCTTGTGAGAATCATTGGATATAATTCTTAGCGGCGCTCTCAAATTTGACAATAATTTATATTACATAGGCCTACTCACTGACACGCTTTCTATGCATGACATTACATTACATGATTTTTGCTTTAGGTCCAGCGGACTCTTCCGAGCCAAATCAGGACCGGACAACCCCCGATCCGCATACAAGATTTGCTGAACCAACCCTAGTGGTAAAACTGGTGGGAAAACTCCACCAGCCAGTCACTTTACAATAAAGACATCCCACGCAGGGGACGCTGAGGCTATACTCTAATTTATCGAACCCCCGTTTACAAAAACAAAATAGAATACAAACATCATTATAAAATATCAACAAAACACATACATATAAAATGCCTACATTGCTAAATAATAACATCATAGGAAGCCCTAGTGACCACCTGGCAGAAAGCGTCCAATATTCCCAAGCTGATCAGACCTCGCACACAAATAGGAAGTCTTGTCCCGGAAGGGTTTTCAAGAAAAAAGGTAGGTGACTGGTATAGCAAAGAAGAAGATAGTATAGTAGATTGATAGAACAGAGCATGGATGAGAAAGAACAAATGAGAAAGACGGCGACAGTGGGAATTAAAAGCACTAAATTTCCAGAAAGTGGGGATACTTTTTATACTGAAACTCCCGGCACTCCAACGGGGGAGCTTTCTATGCACCGTCCAACAAATATCGATACATTTTAAGTAGCCTGCCGAGAAGTCTAAGTTTTGGGAGGTCGAGCAACAGTCAAATCAAACAAATCTTCTTGCCAGTAAGCAGTCCCACCAGTTGGGCAGCACTTTTGGTCATACATTTTGACAGTAAAGATAGTCAAAATTTAGGATTGAAGTTTAAGACTACCCGACTGTGTTCGACTTGAAATATATCTGATAATTGAATATAAACGGTCCTGTTCCACAGAGGTAAAGGTAAACTAGGACCATAGTCACTGAAGTTCACAATTTTAATATAAGCCAAAAAAAGACAACTTTTCTTTGAAGAAACAACTTGCCGTGGACAAATTCAAATTATACTGAGAAAAAAATTGTAATGATAATTGAATTGTTTGTTTGGTTTTAATGGCTTTCCCCCCCTGAGATGGTAAGACAGCTAAAATAAAATGAATGGTTAAATGTATGAATGAATAAAAAGAACTCAAAATCAGACGCCAAGTCAAATAATTGTCACAGGAGATTGATGAGGAACTTGACCCTGGCCTACGCGTGTGATATGATATCAAAAAGCCTTACACGGTGAGGCAAACAACCGGGTTTGTTTGATTTGACTGGGGTCATTGTGTATAGCCTACATCGCTACAGGGGTTCAATTCAGAAAAGCCAGGAATTTTGAACTCGCGCCCCACCCACCCTCTCATCTCCCCCTGACTATATAGTGACCACCCAAAGCTAGTATTTGCAATCACAAGTCTCCTCTCTGAAAATCCTTATCGGGAAGAGAGGGGACTATAAACTGATACACACACACATAGTATTTGCAAAGAGGGGCCGGGTAGCTCAGTTGGTAAGAGCGTCTTGCTAGTAACCGAAAGGTCGCTGGTTCGAATCCCGGATTGGTCAACGTGTGATCATATTATTTTCCCCTTTACCAACAACTGGCCCGCTGGTGTCAGTATAAATCGGTCCAGTAGTCACCTATATGCGAAAGTGTCGTGTGACTATAATCTACAAACAAGACAACAAGACAATAAATAAATAGTATTTTGCTAGCATTCTCACTCGCCCCTAAACAACTTTCACGTACAAACTAAAACTTGTTTGGCCTATCACGAGAGGTGATGTCCAATTTTAATACAAACTTGACACAATTATCGTCAAATGTGCACAAAAATGAGGTAGCAAAAGAGGTCACCCGACAGAGTGAGCAACAACAACAACAACAGCAAACGCACACACACACCCACACACAAGTGTGAATTCATGGCAAATTGGGGTTTTGGGACGAAATGTAGTCATCGGAAAGCGTTTTTATTTTGATGAACGGAAAGAGCGCAAAATACATCTAAACATGTTACAATTGTATCAAAAATGGCTCTTTCCGTAAAAAACAAAGACCTATTTTGGCTCCTAACCCTTACCCTATCACATCAAATTTGTCCACTCCCATATATGTACTTCAAGCACTCCCATGCACTACAAGAGCACTCACATGCACTACAAGAGCACTCCCATGCATTACATGAGCACTCCCATGCACTACAAGAGCACTCCCATGTACTAAAAGAGCACTCCCATGTATTTTGAAAAAAAAAAACGTGGGGCGCTAGCTAAAAGCCCCATTGTGTGCATAAAAAGGCAAGTGTATCACCCCATTTCTCCATGAATACACGCACACACTCACACTCACTCACACATGAAAGAAGATTTTTTTAAAATGTCGCCCGATAGTTTAATGAAAAAATTTTTTTTTTTAAAGCAGTAAAAAGTAAGCCCGACTAAGTTGGCTGTGCATTTTACTTCGTTCACACGTCACTTTACTAGCAGTTGGCTTGCCGAACAGTGCTGTCAGCACCCCTGTTGATAATGATTCTAACATAGAGTTTGTAGCGCAGACCATGAAGAAGACTAAAAAGAAGTAGCAGTTAATGCAACAACAGGAAGAGGAAGATGAAGAAATGCAACTTGTCCTAAAAAGAAAAACAATTAGTGATTTAATCAATGTTTATAGGGTCCTGCGGACTGCAAAGAGCCGAATCAGGACCACAACTTGATTGAAAGAGGGCTTACCCCTGATCAGTATAAAAGATCTGCTGAAACGACCCTAATGGTAACACTGAAGGCACTCCACCAGCCGGTCACTTTACAATAAAGGTGTTCCATGCAGGCAACTGAGTCTGTATACTCTAATTTATCGACCCCCGTTTACAAAAACAAAAATTGAATATAAACAGCATTATAAAATAATAACAAAACGCATAGATATAAAATGCATACATTGATAAATAATAATACCATAGAAAGCCCTAATGACCATTTGGCAGAAAACGTCCAATATCCCCAAGCTGACCCAACAGCCCTCATACACAAATGAAGGATTTTGGGAGAGTTTTCAAGAAAAAAGGTAGGTGACAGGTCTAGCGAAGAAGTGTGTAGATTGATAGAACAGATTAGAACAGATTGGCCACAACCAGCAATACTACCAAATAAACTGCCGCACCACCACCCAGTACCAACAGGCCTCATTCCTGCCGAGGAAGGACTGGAACTGCTTACCACAGTCAGTGGTAGAGGCCTCAACTCTTGACACATTTGTGTCAAGGGCCTCTGCCCACCTCTGATCCACAACAGCCCCGCCCCCTCCCCATATCTCCCTCCCTTCCATCCCCACCCCCACATACCCATCAGCAGTGCCTAAATTCATATCTGCGCAGACCCCTAATAGTAACATAGTGATCGACACGACGATTGTGGTTACTCATTGTCATGAACTGGCTAGTTTTAACTCTGCCTGTGGACTATTCAGCCTTGTGTAGTAATTGTAACATTAAGAGAGTTAGTATAGTACACAGCAGCAATTAAAGTACACACCGCGAGCCCGACCCACGCTGCGTAGTTAATCAGCACTGAGGGCGAGAGTCGTAAACATTTAACCAATGAGAGCTTAGGCAAAGCGGTTCGAGCCAGTTTGACTGGGTCCGAGCCTAACACAGCTTTGGTCAGTTGGGGAGGAAGACATCGAAGTGTGAACAGCGACATAGCCGGCAGAGAAATCTCTCCACACATAGACCAGGAAGCAGGACTTTAGAATCTTAGAGTTCTATTAAGTCATCACGGGCCTGAACTTGTCAAACAGGTAAATGAACACACTTCTGTTTCATCGTGATATATTTATATTATTGTTGAAATTATGTTTGTGGAATTTGCTATGCATAAATGTGAATTGTTAATCCGAATTTGCGTGACCATGTGGGAAAGCCGAACACGTGGCGAAACACGACCGGTTGAGCCGCCATGTTGCATACCATACGGAACCACTGTTGTTTAACTTATATGTATGTTTGCAGACCAGTGGCTGTACCCCTGAATGTTTATATTATTATTAATTCTGTATGTGTATAGTTAGACACGATTGATATTTATGTATGTATAGGAATTTAGAGTGAGATTCCAGTGGACCCCGGAAGTAGCAGAATGTTCGTCGCTTATGTATAGAGATGTGGAGCTATCACTGAGGGCTACTTTGGCTTTCAGTGAGACGCTCTGCACAAACCGATTATTCAGGGTTGTGCAGAATTTCGTCTCTTATATTACAGACGAGCAGGCGAGCTATCCTGTGCGTCCCACTCCACAGAAACGACGAGTTGGTTGAGGAGTCTCTACCGCACAAGTCGGAAAGAGCTACCTTGAAAAACACCCTGTCAGACCCCACAGCGTGGCAAGGAAACCCAACTACACAACGACAAAGGTGTACCAGAAGCTACCTCACAGAAGGACTTCGCACGCACCATCTAGCAGTTAAGTGCAAAAACAAAGGTGCACTTAAACTGATTGAAACAGGACCACAGTAGTCCAACTCTTCAGAAACTGTAAAACGGACCACAGTAGTCCAATCTACATGAGATATAATAGCAAGTGCCCGAGGAAGATATAACAGCTGCCTAGACTATCAGCGATCGAACTATTAGCAGTAACTGAGACTTTTTAAGTTAGATTAGTACTTAGAGAATCTTGTATAGAGTAGAAGAAATAAATGTGTGATTTTAACTGTTATCAAGTGGCTGGACTACATATGATTCATAGCCGTGTGAAAGCTAGTGTGACAGTAATCTTTTACCATTTTTCTATCTATTTCTGTACCCCAACCTTAACACAGAACGAGCTAAACAAATAAATTTATTAAAGTAATTCATAGGGTGACTTACTAGCAGTTCCCACCGAATAAACGTGAGGGTCCATAATTCCATTGTGCAGAGCCCATAAACCCCACGTGACACTTTAATTGGCGAGCCTAGCCAGGATCTGTGTATAATAGGAATTAGGTATTACCGGATCTAAGTACAATAAAATTAGATAACAACAGTAGAAGTAGAATAACTTAGAATAGTGTAAGGGTATAACACTGATCAGTTTTGGTGCACTATTCTTTACTTAAAAACTTTTTTGCTTCAATTATTTTTGTGCCTGTATGTTGCATTGTTCGTTTGCAGGTTTTGCTTAAATAACTGTTGTATGCCATTTGACTCTTGTTTTATTCTATTATTGATTACGAATTTGATTGTCTTTGCATTGTTTTTATTGAATTGCAATATTGCTAGTGTTTTGGTTTTCCACGTGATTCAGAGGTTGTTCATAGACACTTTTGACAATGTCGGACCCAGTGGCCTTGAGATTGCGCTTCAAGGAATTGGGAGAAGCTTTACACTTAGCAGGGGGAGACCTAATTGCGTATATAAATGCAGAGGTAGAGAAACAGGAGGCTAAGGCAGAGAGAGCAGCAGAGAGAGAACAGAAGAAACTCGAAGCAGAACAGAGGAAAGCAGAACTAGAAGCAGAGCAAAAGAAATTAGAACTAGAGCAGAAGAAATTAGAGGCAGAGAGAGAAACGAAGAAATTAGAACTAGAAGCAGAGCAGAAGAAACTAGAATTAGAAGTAGAACAGAAGAAGGCAGCATTAGCAGCAGAGAGAGAAGCAGAAATTAGGAGGTGGGATTATGAGCGGGCAGAAAAAGAAAAAGAGAGGGCAGAAAAAGAAAAAGAGAGGGAAGAAAAGGAAAAAGAAAGACAGCATGAGTTAGAGCTAAGAAGATTGGGATCAGGAGCTTTAAGTTCTTCCTCAACCCCTTCCCACTCAGATCAGCTAGAGGTAGCCCCCAACCCTGTACAAGGAATGTCATTTCCACTGGGAACATTCAATGAGAGAGAAGAAGGTTTAGATCTCTATCTGACTAGGTTTGAGCATCTAGCAACAGAGTATAAACTAGATCCCACTCATTGGTCTTTTAAGCTTAGTCAAGGGCTTAGAGGAAAGGCTTATGACATCTACAGTAAGCTACCGACTGACAGAGTGACTGACTATCACAAAGTAAAAGAGGCACTCCTAACGGGATTCGAACTGACAGGAGAATGCTACCGGCAAAAGTTCCGCACCAATCGGAGAGTGAAAGGAGAGAGCTATGCACAGTTCGCGGATCGGTTGTCCACAATGCTGGATAAGTGGATTAGCCAGTCAGCCACGGCTAAGACGTATGATCCTATCCTATCCTATCCTGTCCCATAACCCGAAGGTCGTAGGGGCACCACAGATGATCGTTTAACCAGCATACTCCATCTTTCTCTGTCCTCAGCAGCCCTCATGGCTTCGCTCAGTGTCAAACCAGTCCATTCTCGAATGTTGTCCTCCCACCTCTTTTTCGGTCTCCCCCTTCTTCTACCTCCTTGCACTGTGCCTTGCAGAATGGTCTTTGCAAGGCCTGATGATCTGGTGACGTGGCCATACCATCGGAGTTTCCGTTTCTTCACCACTGTGAGCAGGTCATCGTGTTGTCCAATGGCTTGTGTGATGGTCTGTCGGACTTCGTCGTTGGTGATGTGTTGGGTATAGGAAATGCACAGAAGTCTTCTGTAGCACCTCATCTCCATGCTTTGTATTCTTCGTTGGAGATCTGCTGTGAGGGTCCATGCTTCGCAAGCATATAGGAAGATGGAGATGACCAGAGAGCGCAGCAGTCTTACTTTGGAATGTAGACTGATGGTTCTGTCTTTCCAAATGGGCTTCAACCTTGTCAGGGCAGCAGTTGTTTGTGCGATCCTGGAGAGGACTTCCTGTCGAGACCCATTGTCTGACACAATGGCTCCTAAATATTTGAAGCTGTGCACTGTGTTGAGGGATTGGCCTTGTACTTTGATGTCCGTGTTGATGCCATTGGTGTTGTTGGTCATCATTTTGGTCTTCTCTGCACTTATTTCCATTCCATAAGCTCTGGAGGTGGTGTCAAGCCTCTGTACAAGCTGTTCAAGTTCTTGTTCCTCTCCAGCCAATCCATCAATATCATCCGCAAAACGAAGATTGGAGATTGCTCTGCCCCCTATGCTGACTGTGCCTTCGTGATCTGCAAGAGCATCTGACATGATGCGCTCTAGGAAGATGTTGAAGAGTGTTGGAGAGAGTAGGCATCCTTGACGCACACCGATTGTTGTTCTGAACCAGTTCCCGATGACGCTGTTATGGAGGACTGCACTGGTAGCCTTGTCATACAGGCTTTTGATGACTTCTATAATTTTAGGGCTGATGTTGTACACTTTCATGGTTGCCCATAGAGCTGCATGCCAGACTCGGTCAAATGCCTTCTTGAAGTCTATGAACACATGATATAGATGTTGTTGGTGCTGTAGGTATTTCTCACAGATTATTCTGAGGTTGAAAATCTGTTCAGTGGTACTTCGCCCTGCCATGAATCCTGCCTGTTCTTCAGCTATGATTTGTTCAGCTTGTGGTTTCAACCTGTTGAGTATTATTTTCAGGAGGACCTTGCTGGGATGGCTGATGAGGCTGATGGTGCGGTAATTTTCACACTCCTGAAGGTTACCTTTTTTGGGAAGAGTGATGACAAGCGACTGGGTCCATGGTGTAGGCCATTCCCCACTCTGCCAGATCTTGTTACAGATAATGGTGAGAGCATCAGTCATCGCTTCTCCTCCTGCTTGTAGCAGTTCCGCTGGTATGTTGTATGATGTATGATGGACTGACAGAACTGTTAGTATGGGAACAGCTACGGGAAACCATGACCCCCGAGCTGAGGACATTCTCAGTAGAGCAGGGCGCGGAAAGACTGGAAGATCTGGTCAAGGTCGCAGATAGGTACGTGGCCGCACACGGAGAAGCCAAGAGCTTCAGGCGAGACCTAAAGCCTAACGGGAAAGAGGCACAGAAACGAAGCCCAAACCGGGAAGAGCGCACCGCGAATAAGCCGAATAACCCCAGACCTGGGCAAAATAAAGGACCCAACACGGAATTCGGGAAAAGAGGTCCCGCAGAACAGAGACGGTATTTGTTCGTTCTGCAATAGAAACAATCACTCCACCGCAGAATGTTTCAAGTTGGCCGCACAACGTAGGGAAGAGCGCGAAAGCCGGCCAGCGCACAGAGTTCTAACTCAAAGCAGCGGTAACAAGCCACACACGATCGGAGATCACCCATCGGTGACAGACACGGTCAAGGTCAACGGAAAAGAAGCGAACTGTCTGTATGACACAGGTCTATCATACGACGCGATAGTTAGCGAATCTCTTGTATCGCGCGCGGACCTGACAGACAAGACAGTCGACTTACAAGGAGCAGACTTGACGAAACCGACGACTACTTGCCCAATAGCATGGATAGAAGTAGAGAGTAGGTACGTCACAGGACGAATCCAAGCAGCTGTTTTACAGAAACCCCTGTATGATCTAGTGCTAGGTTGTAGGTATGTGTTCTTAGGCACGCCCCCCAAAACTGTAGCGATAGCTGCAGTGCAAACCAGGGCCCAAGCTAAAACCCAACCACCCCAGCCCGAGCTCGCTCCGAATCCAGGACTCGAAGAGATCAAAACAGCACAGAAAGAAGACACCTCGATAGCGAAGTGCTTCCAGAAGCTACCCAAGGCGCACACACCCCCGCACAAGGGAGACTTCTACATGGAAGAGGGAGTTCTACATCGACAAGGAGATGGAGATCACACCCAACTAGTACTACCAGCCACCCTTCGAGCCCAAGTACTAGAATTAGGCCACAGCATGCCACTCAGCGGACACATGGGAATTGGAGCCACAGTGCAGAGAATCAGCGCACACTACTATTGGCCAGGAATCACGGAGGATGTCAAGCGCTACGTGAAATCTTGCCACCAATGTCAACGATATTCCCCGCGACATCACACCGTACCAGTTACCTTAGGACCATCGGTAGTAGTCGGCGTACCATTCCAGCAAGTCTCAGTAGACATAGTAGGACCACTGCCCATGACCAAGAAGCGGAACAGATTTCTACTCACACTCGTCGACGCATGTACGATGTGGTGCGAAGCAGTCCCGTTGCCAGCGATCGACACCAAGAAGATTGCAGATGCACTCATCGCCATCTTTACCAGAGTCGGATTCCCGGACAGCATTAGAACGGACAACGGATCTCAGTTCACCGGCCGCCTGATGCAAGACGTGTTCGAGTTGATACAAGTTCATCACATTCGCACACCACCATACCACCCAGCCAGCAACGGACAAGTAGAAAGACTGAATGGAACCCTTCTCACCATACTCAGGAAAGTCGCCGACGACAATCCAGAAGCGTGGGACACCTACGTGAATGCGGCACTGTTCGCATACCGAGAAACGCCCCATGCAGCCACAGGCTACACCCCGTCAACTTTGCTTTTCGGCAGACCTCTAGCCGGACCGCTAGAAGCCCTACGCAGAAGTTGGACGGAGGCCAAGATAGACGACACACCAAGAGGTGCCACCAAGTACGTCGCAGACCTGCAGGAAACCCTCAAAGCAACGTGGAAGAAAGCGGGTGAAGCACTGAAGAAGGCAAGAGCCCGTCAGGCGAAGTACTACAACCGCCACGCGAAGGACAGAGAACTGCAAGTCGGCGATCAAGTGCTACTCTTACTTCCAAGTGGAACCAACAAGCTGGACATCGCTTGGAGAGGACCGTACCGGGTGACTGCCAAGAAATCCAAGACAGTCTACCAAGTAGAGGTAAACGGGAGAGCCCGATACCACCACATCAATCTCCTCAAGAAATACACGGACCGACCAGCGACCCCCGGCACACACACATGGATGGCCATCGCCATCGCGGAAGAAGTTCATCCCCAACTACAACAGCATCGCCGTACCACTGACAAATGGAACCCGGAAAACCGCCCCGGACAAAGTCGTATGGACAGCGGAATGCGAGACAGCATTCCAAACACTCAAGGACAGAATGACATCGGCGCCAGTACTCCACCTACCCGATTTGACTCAGCCATTCGTTCTTCGCACCGACGCAAGCGACTTAGGCCTCGGAGCAGTACTGCTACAGCGCGACCCCAAGAATGCAGAGACGCTATTCCCTGTCGCCTACGCCAGCAGAAAATTGAGACCCGCCGAGACCCACTACGCCACGTCGGAGAAAGAATGTCTTGGACTAGTCTGGGCCATACAGAAGTTTCAACTCTACCTGTATGGGACCCACTTCACAGTTCAGGTGGACCATCAACCACTATCGTTCCTGGCAGCCTCCAAGTCTTTGAACTCTCGCCTGATGAGATGGGCACTCACCCTTCAGGCATACTCATTCCAAATCGAGTACATCCCCGGCAAGGAAAACCACGGAGCCGACTACCTCAGTCGCCATCTCGTGGAGGACACAGCAGCTGTCGCCCACCCAACACAACTAAGGGCCACAGCACCAGAATTCGTCCCCGCCCAATAAAACCCTGTCACTAGTGTCCATAGCTACCTGGCACAGCATTGCAGCTCAGGTAGAGCAACTTAACTAGTTTGTAAATAGGACCCTAGGATAGTGCAGTGTTAAACTAGGCTCTGTAGTAGAAAAAGGTCGAATCCAGTAGTCATCGCCTTTTTTCAGTTGAGGGAGCCTGTCATGAACTGGCTAGTTTTAACTCTGCCTGTGGACTATTCAGCCTTGTGTAGTAATTGTAACATTAAGAGAGTTAGTATAGTACACAGCAGCAATTAAAGTACACACCGCGAGCCCGACCCACGCTGCGTAGTTAATCAGCACTGAGGGCGAGAGTCGTAAACATTTAACCAATGAGAGCTTAGGCAAAGCGGTTCGAGCCAGTTTGACTGGGTCCGAGCCTAACACAGCTTTGGTCAGTTGGGAGGAAGACATCGAAATGTGAACAGCGACATAGCTGGCAGAGAAATCTCTCCACACATAGACCAGGAAGCAGGACTTTAGAATCTTAGAGTTCTATTAAGTCATCACGGGCCTGAACTTGTCAAACAGGTAAATGAACACACTTCTGTTTCATCGTGATATATTTATATTATTGTTGAAATTATGTTTGTGGAATTTGCTATGCATAAATGTGAATTGTTAATCCGAATTTGCGTGACCATGTGGGAAAGCCGAACACGTGGCGAAACACGACCGGTTGCGCCGCCATGTTGCATACCATACGGAACCACTGTTGTTTAACTTATATGTATGTTTGCAGACCAGTGGCTGTACCCCTGAATGTTTATATTATTATTAATTCTGTATGTGTATAGTTAGACACGATTGATATTTATGTATGTATAGGAATTTAGAGTGAGATTCCAGTGGACCCCGGAAGTAGCAGAATGTTCGTCGCTTATGTATAGAGATGTGGAGCTATCACTGAGGGCTACTTTGGCTTTCAGTGAGACGCTCTGCACAAACCGATTATTCAGGGTTGTGCAGAATTTCGTCTCTTATATTACAGACGAGCAGGCGAGCTATCCTGTGCGTCCCACTCCACAGAAACGACGAGTTGGTTGAGGAGTCTCTACCGCACAAGTCGGAAAGAGCTACCTTGAAAAACACCCTGTCAGACCCCACAGCGTGGCAAGGGAACCCAACTACTCAACGACAAAGGTGTACCAGAAGCTACCTCACAGAAGGACTTCGCACGCACCATCTAGCAGTTAAGTGCAAAAACAAAGGTGCACTTAAACTGATCGAAACAGGACCACAGTAGTCCAACTCTTCAGAAACTGTAAAACGGACCACAGTAGTCCAATCTACATGAGATATAATAGCAAGTGCCCGAGGAAGATATAACAGCTGCCTAGACTATCAGCGATCGAACTATTAGCAGTAACTGAGACTTTTTAAGTTAGATTAGTACTTAGAGAATCTTGTATAGAGTAGAAGAAATAAATGTGATTTTAACTGTTATCAAGTGGCTGGACTACATATGATTCATAGCCGTGTGAAAGCTAGTGTGACAGTAATCTTTTACCATTTTTCTATCTATTTCTGTACCCCAACCTTAACACAGAACGAGCTAAACAAATAAATTTATTAAAGTAATTCATAGGGTGACTTACTAGCAGTTCCCACCGAATAAACGTGAGGGTCCATAATTCCATTGTGCAGAGCCCATAAACCCCACGTGACACTCATCAGGAAGAAGAAGAAGAAGAAACGATACAGAACAAATGAGAATGACAGAAACTGGTAATTTAAAGCACTACATTTCCACAAAGTCGGGATACTAATTATACAGAAAACCCCGGCACCCCACCGGGAAGGGGGGGGGGGGGGCTAAAAAAAACCAATAGCCAACAGCCTAAATGACTGTCGGATGCTATCAGGAATGTGACCCGTTTAGCACTATCGTGTGAAACGACTTTGGACAACAAGCACCTGACAAAGAACAAATGGCGGAAGAGGAAGAAGACCGACCGACAGACAGACAGACAAACTGAAAATAAAATAAATAAAACATTATGTACACAAATAAATCCGTCCATTAGTTTCAGAGACCAGTGCGCATCAGTGGCGGCCGGACGGACGGACAGACAGAGACAAAAACAACAGTCCCCAAGTTATCGCTCGGAACTTTAACAAATAAGCTTCACCGCCCAGCAACCTAACTTTAGGCAAATTAGCAGCGTAAAGTGAAAGTGACACCGGCTGTTTACGAACTTGACAGGCGATATTGAGCGGAGAGAGATCTGTACTTGACTTCCTCGCCTACCTGTGTCAAGTTATAGCCTGGCTTGACTGGAAGGTTCGTAAATGTTCAAAAGAAAAAGCATAAATATACGAATTGTATTGTATTGTATTGTATTGTATTGTATCTGCAATGCATGATACGCTTTTATTAGCTTGTCTTTATTTTATTTTAACGTCTCTTCTCATCCTATTCTATCCTATCCTATCCCGTAACTCGGAGGTCGTAGGGGCTTTTCTCATACACGTGTGATTTTAGACTACTACATTTACACGCATGGGTGTACCATCAAATCTAACCATTTAAAGTTGGAAACGACCGCCTAAAAGAGCAAGTGCAAAGGAGAAGAAGAAGATAAAGATGAAGAATGGATAAATTAATGAATGAGTGCTGGTGTCACAGCTACAGCAGTAAATCTGCAACTTTACTCGACAGTTCCTCTGCCCCCACAACTCGCCATTTTAGGTCGGGGTCTATCGGGGAACATTTAAGCACTAGTTGTTACATCAGCCAAAGTTGGCTGGCTACTATACTATTGATGGTGAGAAGAGGTTGATAAGTAAAGAGGGGACCGTTATTAAACGCTGTGTTGCGAATGAATAAATCTACAAATGCATACATTAGTAACTACTTATTGGCCTATATGAATGACGAAAGGAATTAGTACTTACAACTTGCTTGCGATTTGAAGAATGGGCAAATAACCACAGAGGAAGAATAAACGAATGAAAGAAAGAAAGACGATGAATGAATCTTACCTCGGCAAACAATAGACCAGGCGTTTGTGAAGAGAGATTGCAGAAGAATGAAAGGAAGGTTGGTGTGAGATATGATTCAGGCCGCTAGCTATCTAGCCTTGATAGTCTATGGCCCCGCCCCTGCCTCAGTCGAGAGGCTCGTGGTGGTAGACTTTACACCGGTTATCCAGTTATCAGAAACTGCCGATCCGAGAGACTGGCGTTCTAGGTTACAGTATTATTATTATTATTATTATTATTATTATTATTATTATTATTATTATTATTATTATTATTATTATTATTATTATTATTATTATTATTTATGTGTCTAATCTAGACTTAGCGCTAGACGCTTACATGAGTACAGAACAATTTTAACTATAAAACAAAATGGGGAAAACTCAATAACTATTAACAGTAACCTTATATATAAAAACTAATGACTCTTAACACATGCACGCGCGCGCGCACCCACACTCGCACGGGAAATATGACTTTGTAGAAGATATGTGTCATCGATTTCAATCGGTAGAAGGAAAATAATGAGTTTTAAGAGAGGATTTAAATGAGCCCTGTGGGTTCGGGCACTGAATAGAATAGACCCAATGTTTCCCGGCGTGTCGTAAGAGGCGACTAACAGGGGTGATAACAGCACTTCATCACTGGGCGAAAGTCTTCTACACAGAAGTCACCGGCCAAGATGGAGGAACCTCACGTTACTATAGGTTCAACGACCACGTGCTCGGAGCAAAGGCGAGCCACACTGTCCTCGTGAATTTTGGCTGTGGCCAACAGCCTGGAGAGGATTGAGCCCTGCCAGGTCTTTCTTGCCCGAGACACGCCGTATGATGAAAAGAACCGTTCACTCCATTCCGGATAGTTCGTCGCCCGGGTCACCAAGGACCTGGACCATTACCTATGGCACATTTTAGGTATTAGCGAACTGCGCTGGAAAGGCCTAGGTGAAACAACGAGCGACAAAGGCCACAAGCTTTATTTCAGCGGGAGAGATGACGGGCACGAACACGGCGTTGGATTCTTGGTCCACAGGGATATTCTAAAAAACTGCCAAGGGTTGCCGCCCAGTCTCCAGTAGACTCGTTACCATCCGTCTGAGAGCAGCCCCTTTCAACATCACCATCATCCAGGCCTATGTTCCATCATCAAACTATGACGACAGCGAAGTCGAGATTTCTATGAACATCTACAGGGTGTCTTTGACCAAGTGCCGAGGAAGGGCATAGTCAAAGTGCAAGGCGACTGGAATGAAGGGTTGGCCTAAATGCTTACCACAACTGGGGAGACACATGTGGACCCCACTGCAACAACGAGACAAATGATAGAGGTTTGAGACTCTTGGAGTTTGGCAGATACAACAATCTGATACCGACAAACACGCTTGGTCCCCACAAAAAATCCAGACAATGGACCTGGCAAAGTCCCAGCGGGGAGCATCACAACCTACATCATGGTCAAGAAACGCTTCAGATCAAACATCCACATTGGCAGGACACGCACGTTTCCAGGAGCAGACATAGAAAGTGACCACGATCTCGTGATGATGTCTTTCCGGCTCCACTTGAAGAGAGTACAAACAGCAAAGTGCACTAAACTGAGTTCGACCATGACAAACTGTAAGACCCGGAGATGGCAGAAATAGTCCAAGCCACAATTGGAGGGAAATTTGCACCACTGCTCATTTTGGGAGCTGGTGAAGTAGATTTCAATACCATGACCACCACCTTCAACTCAGCTGTGACAGATGCCGCTACTGAGATCCTTGGCAAGCACCGCCCAAAGAAGAAACCATGGATCACACCTGAACTTTTGGACCTGTGTGACAAACGAAGAGAGATGAAAAAGAACACCGCACAAGGAGCTGATGCCTACCGAAAAATCAACAATGACACCCGAGAAGGCATGCACACAGCAAAGGAGAACTGGATAGAAGATCAATGCCAGGAAATAGAGAACAGTCTGAACAAGAACAATAGCAAGAAGGCCTACAGACTGTGAAGTGGCTGACATGTGTTAAACAGCCCAAGGTCACCATGATCCAAAGCAAGTCTAGCACATATGTCTCACAAGAACAAGAAGTCTTGGATAGATGTAAAGAGTACCTTTACAACCACACACCAAACGTAGACCCATCAGTTCTAGAATGTCTCCAGAACAGAGAAAAAGAAGAAATCCTCCCCAATTCTCCGAGAAGTTGAGGCAGCAACCCAATCGCTGAAGAAGAAGAAGTCAGCGGGAGTGGACAACATACCTGCAGAATTGCTTCAAGCAGGAGGAAAAGCGATGATTGACACCCTCACCATTATCTGTAACAATATCTGGCGGAGTGGGGAGTTGGCGTACATCATTATTACTTTGAACACTCTCTTTAATCTTTTAAACATTTTATTTAAAGGAAGAATTGAAAATAACAAACAGATAAAGGAAGCAATCTTTTTCATATTTCATACGAACACCAGTTAACTTATAAACTCACAGGCACTTGAAACTTGAAAATAGGATGTTGGTATCAAGCATTCAAAGGCGCCCAACAATTCGCACTGGAATAATGAACAAACACGCGCTTTTTGTGTACGGGTCACTCACAAAAAACATACCGCTTAGCAGTTCGTTCTATTGTAGGATAATGGATAGTCTGGATGGCGGTCCTGTAAAACTACAGGACAAACATTCCGATGCAAACTGATTGAGAAACAGGAGCCTTCTATCTGTACACATGACACCCTGATTTAAACGACAAGGCTGTAAGGAACGAAAAATGTGCCCCTCTTGTTTTTTCCTCTCGCTGTTTTTTTGTGTGTTGTTGTTGATGCATGTTGTATATATAAAAAAAAAAACGTTTACAAATATATTTTTAGCGACACAAATATGTTTACAGCCTTTTTCGTTCTGCAATACAACAACAGCAACAACAAAACAAAACTATTACAATACGATACGATATAATACAATACAATAAGACTTCATTTGTCTCACAGGGTTCAATTAGGGGAGAGTCGCCAAATATGGACCACTTTTTCATCCAATCCAATAACTCAAAGACCGTATGTAATTTTTTCATGCAAATTGTTTCCTTTTATTGTTCAGTACATTGACTATCAATCACCTGAAGACGAGCAAGCCAACATTTCAATCTTTCACAAAAAATTTAAACAAAAAAAAAATCAGAAGCGGTCCATATAAGGGGTACTAGAGCCAAATATGGACCGACTAGTATCTTAATATGGACTACTTTAAAGAAATGTAAACACATTTCTGACTTACAAAAATATCAAGTTTAGGCAATACCTTTTGATATAAAAACAACACAGACCGTGTCTAAAAATATACCGATTCAATTTCTAGCATAAATGGTAAAGTTTTAGACAAAACTTGTCAATCCTACCACCAGATACAACCATACTAAAAAAAAGTAATCAAATTTTCACCCACATGAACACGATTCTAAGTTAAACCAAGCAGGAGAATTGTATTGTGGCCGGCATGTCAACGTTAAGAGCATCTCCTTCCATGTGCTCCCTGATGTGCTCAATGTTTGGCATCATATGTCGGACAACTTTCTGTCTGAGTTCATTGGACTGGATAGTTTCCGTGAGGTGCATAAGAGGAGATTAAATTTTCCCGTGAACTCGAGTGGCCGTTTGAAACTCCGCATTCAATGCAATTACAACAGCTCTGAAAAAGCATCGACCATCAGATGGGGTCTCAATAACCTGATAATCAGAGAGAGATCCAATGTCTAGTCTATGCGTATTCGGACGTTGCGAGTCTGGCTGGACGACGGGCGGACATGGCGAGTCTGGCTGGACGTGCGAGTCTGGCTGGACGACGGGCGGACGTTGTGAGTCTGGCTGGACGACGGGCGGATATGGCGAGTCTGGCTGGACGTTGTGAGTCTGGCTGGACGACGGGCGGACGTTGCGAGTCTGGCTGAAAGACAGGTGGTATTTTGGGTCCCTGGAAGCATGTATCAGGAGACTGTTGACTGCTTTGTGCGTGGTGTGAGGTGGCAGCGAAAGCATGATGACATTGTTAGCACTCGCGATCTCAATGGCTTTCAAGTTTTTTGTGTGGGACTTGTGACCATTGAGAACGCGTAGCACCTTCCTTTCTGCACTGGGCTTCACAAAGTGTACAAAATGCTCCATCCATTGCACGAATCTTTCACCATCCATCCATCCAGTTTCCGAGCAGGATATGACACTTCCAGGGATGGAGCTCCATCACCCAGCTCAGCTGAAAGCCGCTTCCTCTTGAAAATGACCATTGGAGGAACATACTGTGTCCCAGACGCATTTGTGCAGCACACTACAGTTGTGGTTGTGCCCCTCTCCCCACTTGACACTGACAGCGAGCCAACCTGCTTTTTGCCTCTCTGCCCCAAGACTTGTTGCCATCTTTTTTGCACTGTTGAAATGCCTGACTCATCAACATTAAATATTCTGTAAGGTGTGAGTTCATACTTGTCAATCAGTTCTTCAAGCAGATTAAAGTAATGGTCCACCGCTCTTCTATTAAACCCACTTGCTCTCGCAATAGAAGTAGCTTCTGGCTGTCTAAGGCTGAGGTCTGGGTGTCTTTTAAGAAAGGTGTAGTACCATTTCTTTCCAGCCATACCTTTTTTTTTATTAAAAGGATGTTCCAAGCCATTTTCATCTGCCAGTTCAAATGCAAGTTTCATGACATCCTTTCTTGGCAAACCAAAGAACATTGACTCTAGTTTCAAGATCAGGTCATGGATTTCGTTCTCGGTCTCTTCGGGCAGGACTGTACATCTACCAAGCTTTTTAACACCCTTCTCGTGCTTGTTGGATCCATCGAGGTGACGCTTCAAAGTAGCCTTTGGAACACCATACATTTTTGAGCACATGTTGATCCCCATGTGCCCATTTCGAAATGCTGTCATTGCAAGCTCCAGATCTACTTCAATAAAACAGAACGATTTTTATCAAAACTTATTAAATACGCACGAAAATGAACAAAACCAATGTCAGACGCTCTACACACACACACACACACACACACATACACACACACGCGCGCACACGCAGTCACGAACACACACGCACACACATTCACACAAGCAAACACACGTATAAATAGGATGCGAACTCACAGCCTACACTTAGGCCTATATGTTTTGTTTTTTTTTAAATAAAGGGTGAATATTCTATTCTTTTCCCCTTTTCACTCTTTCATGCATACAGATGCAATGCACACACACAGGCAAGCGCACGCATGCAGATATACAGCTTCAAACAATCTAAAGAGATTTATATGCATATAATGACATGACTAGGGTTAGGAAAAAAGTAGTCTCCATATATGGACCACTGGCTCTTAATATGGACCAGTGGTACATATTCGGAGACACGGGTGGTCCATATTAGGGGAATCATAGGTATACTACTCAGGAGGTAATTTCTAGAAAACAACTAAACACTTTTGATTTAAACTCATCTCTCATTCGAAACAATTGAAAGACATTATTTTTCACAAAGGCGCTAAAACATACCCTATAAAAATGAAATGCGCACAAACCATAATACGCAAAGCGTGTTTTAAACTTATTAGCGGCAAAAAACACAAATGCTTACCTTTTCTTCACGCTCTGCTTTTCCGCCATGGTTATGCGTGCGATTGATTGAAGGGATGCAACTCTGAATTGCTCAGGTGTTAAAATTTTGACAAGTTAATGGACTTAGAAGAAAATCAACAGGTCCATATTAAGAGACGGTCCATAATCGGCGACTCTCCCCTACTACAAAACATTTGACAACACACAAAACGAACAGTAACAATCTAGTTGTAAAAGTAGAAAGTAAATAATCGTTAGCCATTGTTTATAGGATCCAGCGGACTGCAAAGAGCTGAATCAGGACCACTCCTTGGTTGAAAGAGAACTCAACCCCGATCCGTATAAAAGATCTGCTGAAACAACCCTAATGGTAACACTGAAGGCACTTCACCAACCGGTCACTTTACAATAAAGGCATCCAATGAAGGGGACGCTGAGGCTTTACTCTAATTTATCGAACCCCCAGTTTACAAAAACAAAATAGAATAGTAACATCATTATAAAATATTAGCAAAACACATACAAATACATTGCCTACATTGCTAAATAACAATATCATAGAAAGCTCTAGTGACCATTTGGCAGAAAGCGTCCAATATCCCCAAGCTCACCCAACCGACCCCATACACAAATGAGGAGTTGTGAGAGAGATTTCAATAAATAAAAAAAAAAGGTAGGTGACTAATCTTGCGAAGAAGATAGTAGATTGCTAGAACTGATTGGGGACGAGAAAGCTGAGATTGACAGAAACTGTGATAATTTAAAGCACTAAATTTCCACAAAGTGGTGATACTATTTATACAGAAAACCCCGGCACCCCAACGGGGGTGAGATTAGAAGTCAAACTCTAACACTAGATCACACTAAGTAGAACAATCATACTCAACTCCGCTGCATCATATCACAGATTGCATTTGCACTGAGATTAATATTTTAATAAGATACAGATTAAATCTGTGTCTGCGATTATTTATATTATTATATTTATATGTATGAGTTTAGTAAAACGTTATTTGTTTATTCAAATGGTCCAATGTACGGCCCTATCCCTATTCTATAAATAAAATTACCTCTGCCTGTGTTCAGACACGCATTTAATAATTTTAATGCCCAACTTAGCAACAGAGAAATTTTGAGGGGGGAGGGGCCGAGGGAAATTAGTCATTTCAGGTATGTTGGGGTGAGGCTAGTGTCTAGTATGCAAGGTCTGAGGTTTCGTCATTGTCATGTCACGTATCCTGTTGGACTACACGCACGCACGCACACACACACACAACCTATAGTGTGTACACAATAGTTAAATGAATAATTAAGGTAGATAAATATTGATGTACAGGTAGATAAATGGATAATTACACTAGTAGTTAAATTAACAATTACAAGTACGTAAGGGTAAAGTTGTTTGCTGTGAAACAGATTTCAATGTCGATTGCAGTTGCCTAGTTTCTACATGAAATTCAGTTGAAGCACTTAAATGTTTACAATAATTTATTTTTGCCATTTCAGTCTCAGGATCATTGGTCTCATCGTCTGATGTGTGCGTGTCTTCCTGTTTACCAATAGTGACTCATCTATTGGTAGTGGTGGTGGTGGTGAGAATGATGACGATAATGATGGTGATGAACTGCTGTATAACGCTGTTTTAACAGCAGACAATGTCCATGCAGAATGAATGAACATTGAGGTTTAACTTCGCGTCTACACCCACCATTGGCGATATGGCAGACGGGGATAACCATCCCAGGGAAAGAGGGGTAGGGACCTGAATCAACACTGAACCACCAAAGCAATCATACTGTTAAAATGGACAGTGAAAATGGCCACATTTTATATCGCCCACCACGGGATTCGATCCTGGGTCATCGGTGTGCCAGGCGAACGCTCTACCAATTGAGCTGCGGCGATGGTCCATGCAGAAAAAAAGCGAAGAGCGTGAGAGAGACCGAGGAAAAGAGTGTGCAACGTGTGTCCAAATACGAGTGCCTGTCTGAGCAATGAAGAGAGATGAGGCTTAAGCGAGAGAGAGAGAGAGTGAGAGAGAGAGAGAGAGAGAGAGAGAGAGAGAGAGAGAGGAGCAGTGGGGTGGGGGAAAAGTTTATGCGTTTGTCATTTCCTATCCTACCCTATTCTATCTTATCCCCTAACTCGAAAGTCGTTGGGGCACCATAGATCGTTTAACCAAAGTACTCCATCTTTCTCTGTACTCAGCAGCCCTCATGGCTTCATGTTGTCCTCCTACCTCTTTTTATGTCTCCTTTCTGTCTCCTTGCACCGGAACTTGCAGTATGGTCTTTGCAAAATCTGATGCTTTGGTGACGTGGCCATACCATCGGAGTTTCCGTTTCTTCACCATGCATTTTGAGCATGTTATCGTGTTGTCCAATGGCTCGTGTGATGGTCTGTCGGACTTCTTCGTTGGTGATGTGCTGGGTATAGGAAATGGCAAGAAGTCTTCTGTAGCACCTCATCTCCATGCTTTGTATTCTTCGTTGTAGATCTGCTGTGAAGGTCCATGTTTCGCAAGCGTATAGGAAGATTCAGATGACAAGGGAGCGCAGCAGCCTTACCTTATGTTTCTCTTTTATGTACGTACTCCTTGGTACGTACTAAATGATCGCCATTCAATTTGTTTGAGCGTGGATTTAGGAAAGTCTAGCAAGGGACTAAACACGTGTTTGTTAAGTGATAGTAGTATGGACGCTATTACTTCCCATTACTTTTTTACTTATTTCCTTGTCCATCAATAATAATAATAATAATAATAATAATAATAATAATAATAATAATAATAATAATAATAATAATAATAATAATAATAATAATAATATCTGCTGTGAGGGTCCATGTTTCGCAAGCGTATAGGAAGATTCAGATGACAAGGGAGCGCAGCAGCCTTACCTTGTGTTTCGCTTTTATGTACTAAAGGATCGCCATTCAATTTGAGCGTGGATTTAGGAAAGTCTAGCAAGGGACTAAACACGTGTTTGTTAAGTGATAGTAGTATGGACGCTATTACTTCCCATTACTTTTTTACTTATTTCCTTGTCCATCAATAATAATAATAATAATAATAATAATAATAATAATAATAATAATAATAATAATAATAAATAATAATAATAATAATAATAATAATAATAATAATAATAATAGGAAGAAGAAGAAGAAGAAGAAGAAGAATTAATTTTCCTAATTATTATTATTATTATTATTATTTTGTTAATCTGTCTTTATGTTATTTTGAATTAGTGTATTTTTTGGCGTGGGAGCGTGTATGTGTGTGTATGTATGTGTGTGCATGCTTCGTGTGCGTGTGTGTGTGTGAGCATGCTTCGTGCGCGCATTATTGCGCGTGAGTGCGAGCTCGCTCGCGTTGTTTATGTGGTTAGTTTCCGGGTCGTCAGTTGCAGTAGCCGACTGTCTTAAGGGTTTCTTGAAAACTTTCAGAAATCTTGGATTTAAAACCAGGTTAGCTTGTCATCTCGTGAGCGCATGCGACAGTCTAACAAATCTGTACATGGAAAGGCCAATTTCAGGAAACACTTGTCTAGCTGTTAGGAGAAGAACTGCCAATGACATTGTCGTTGTTCTCACAGTGAATAGTAGGAATTTGCCCTACCAGTTTCCTCTCTAATTCTGTGCTGTGTTTGATCATTATATCCTATGATGAGAGAAGTCTGGTTTACGTTATAAACTATAAGAGACAGAAGAAGAAAATATTTTAACCACCGGCTAGCATTTCTCAAAGGAGACTACATGTTCCTGTGTTCTGCACACAGGTTTTGCCTCTTTTAGGAGTCCCATCACAGTCACGTTGTGATTTGTTGTCAAACTGATCTGTCATAGGGACTGATGTGAAGAAGTCGTTCCAGGACATCATTAAAGGGATCAGCTTTGACCATGCACGCCTCTCTCGACAATACTTTTAACATTCACAGTGAGTGTTACTATATTGAAAAAAAAAGTTATTTTTAAATCAACAATTTCTGTAGTTTTTGTGCATATTAAGAGCAATCCCTGTTTCAGCTTTGGAAGTATTTTAGTTGATCAATACCAATATCTTGAGAGGAGAGAGAGAGAGAAAGAGAGGTGGAGAGGGGAAGAAAGAGGTGAGAGAGAGGGGGGTAGAGAGAGGGAGATAGAAAGAGGAGAGAGAAAGAGAGAGAGAGAGACTCGGAATCAGACTCAGACATTTTATTCACAAGGCTACAGATTTTATTCGGGGAACCAGTGGCGTAGCTAGGGGAGAGGGGGAGGGAGGTCCAAATTCGAAAGTCCCCCCGGGCCCCCACTTGAGGGGGGCCCCCAAAGGAGTGTGCGAAAAAATGTTTTACATTACATATTAAATATTACGCCACCGCCATGTAATCTTGGTATTCACGTTGTTATATAAGTTAATGAATTTAGACTTATATATTTATTAAGTACATTATTTCATGTCATGTCGAATGTCAAAATGCAGGGGCCCCCAAAGAGGCCAAGCCCTCCCCCCGGGCTCCCAAATCCCTAGCTACACCACTGCGGGGAACCCAATCTTACAATCGTTCCTCGTATCATTCTCACTCGCATTCTGCGATTTTTAGTCATATATACCAACAAGGCAAATGCTATAATAATACCACAAAACAAACAACTATAAGAACTACATTATGCAACATTAAAAAAGATATATGGTAATCAGTATTCATACCTGTCAAGTGCTACGGATTTTTGCGTAGCGCTACGCATTTTAAACATTTTCCCATTGCTACGGCGTTTCACAAAGCTGCTACGCAATTTTTCAAAAGTGACGATAATATTTTTTAACCAAGGGGGTTTTTGCGGGAAAGTAGTCTGTTCCGGTCGAGTCCTGTTTAAAGACACTTAGTAAAAGCACCGCACTTCCGCAACACGTGTTCGTTCAACTTCAGTCTACGATCAGTCTTTGTGAGGGAGAGACAGACGGAGTTGAACAAAGAAAATGGCAAAGCCTCCACCTAAAAAACTCAAACGACCAGGAAGGCACCTGCCTGAATGGAAAACCGATAAGGATTTTGAAGGCCTAGTGGAGAAGTCAAAAGAAAGTGAAGAGTTTACATTCTGTAAAGCCCTTCCTGATAGATTTGCGTGTCACAATATCTTTCTTTTTTTTAATTGGTCTAATTAATGATGAAATTTTTGCAAAGTAGTGGGTTTAATTATAAATATGCTTAAACATCATTTGTCAGATTAGACTGGGATTTATTTAGGTCTAAAAACTTTAAGTAAAGTACTATCTGTAGTAGGCCTATTATCAATATAATTTTTTTTGGGCAATAAATTTGTAAACACATTGAATGTGTGTGTTTATATTGGATGCAGAAGTTTCCAGTTTTGTTGCGAATCGCGTGATTCACATTAGTGCTACACCAAACCTCCATTTGCTATGGTTTTTCTGTTAAATTGCTACACCACAACCCGAAAACCCCTTGACAGGTATGAGTATTGGTGTTGGAATTACACATTACATAGCAAACAATCCAATGTATATGTTACACTCGTTGTTGGTTTTTATCAGTAGTTGATTCAGCCCCGATGCTTGAACCCTGATAAGTGTAACTCGGATTCGTTTATCCACGCAACCTGTTCACTCAGCAACAAGCAGGAGTCGTCGTATGAAGTTTTCCAACTTTATTCAGCATATATCAACAACTGCATACAATCGCTTTTTCCACTTTCACACCCTTTTTTGAAACAGTGCGGCACATATATAGTTTCTCTATACTCGAGAGAACGTTCGAACGTTCCAGCAATTATAACCAATCAGGATAAAGTTCGTCATCACTGTCTTACGTCATACAACTTTCTTTACGGTCCAAGAATTTCTCAGCTACTAGTGAATCTATCTAGATGCTTCGATCGATAGTAAACAAGCAACCCTAGAGAATTCTCCAATAACATCGACCAACGAGAATTATCAACATTATACCAAGCTTCTTCTAACAACAATACAAAATCAAATCAAAGGTAAATACACTTTATTACTGCATGCTTTGCAAAACAAAACGATCGGATCTATCACGTACTATCGAGCGCGTTGCAAACGTAACAGTATATCAAATAATCAGGTGGTACAATTAAACCAAATGCAGATCAAATAATTCAAGTAGCACATTGCGAAACAGCTGACAAAATCAGTGGTTACGTCATATTAAGGCAATGTTGCCTTAATGTACGTTTGAATGAAGGAAGAGTGGTACATGATCTAATGTTTAAAGAAAGATAGATCCAGATTAGAGGTCCTGGGAATGCAAAACTATTCTTAAACGGGTCAGTTCGTGTTGGAGGCAGGATGTATTTGTTGGACCCGTAACGTTCTGTCGCTGCAGTTAACAGATTGCTTAAATGAGGTGGCGCCAGGTCATGTTGCTCTTTAAGCAAGAGGGTCACAATGTTGAAAGAAAACTGATGGTATAAGGACATTTGGCTTGCTGCTGTAAGTTTTTTCCATGATGAAAGATTGGGATCATCAATGATAATCTTCGATGCTCTGCGGCGCAAAAAGTATAGTTTATTGATATGCACTTCTCCTGCACCACACCATACTGATGACGCATAATTGAGATATAAAAGGCAGTGGGACGTGAAAAAAAATGCTTCTCGTATCAGGACCGACAGAAAATTTTAATTTACCTAAAAGGTACAGATTTTTGGAGACAAGTTTGCAAACGTAATCTATAGGTTTATACCATCTAAGTTTATGATCAATAATAACTTCAAGCACGCGATGAGTTTCAGCTTGTCCAGCAACGTTGGTCCCAACGACGAGGTAAAGGCAGGGCGACGTTCTTTGATGTTTCTGTCTGCACGTTATGACCATGCTATTAGTCTTTTTTCGGTGGTCCTGATTCGGCTCTTAGCAGTCCGCTGGACCCTATAAACAATGCTAGCTAACGGTTTTGGAAGTAAAAACATTTTGTTACTATTGCACTATAGTGCAACATTATTAATTGCATCCTGAAGATCTGACTGAACTTTGTTGGGTGTAAGTAACTGTAAGGTCATGCAGATGGAGGGGGAGGCCTGTACATCGTTTGGGGATATTGTGGGTGTTGTCCCTGGTACCACCAATTGTACGGCATGGTGTGGGGCATGCCATGCTATGATATTGCAGCATAGGACTTCAATTCATATAGTCACGTGGGTATCGGGATTGATAAGGGACAGACTTTATGGGGGTGTATTTGTGACCGACTAGTTGCGATGGCAAAGAGGGTGGAGTCGCTTTTATTTGTTGCTCAGTTGTGCCTGTCATCACTTTGATGTGCCGACCTACATCATTTGCAAGTTTCGTGAAGGCCTTAACCTCTGTTAAAACGACCCCAAGGTATTTTCTGGATAAATGGACTCCATCAGTTGCAAGATGGCTGCCTGAAAGATGGGTCCACAAAAAATCCACGTCTTGATTCTTGCAACGGGACGCTAGCTCTTTGTTCAAGTTTTCTACATGTCTTTGAGCTGCACGCCTTGGTACAATATTAGTTAGAAAGAGATAAGGAGAGAGAGAGCGAGAGAGAGAGAGAGAGAGAGAGAGAGAGCGGGTGGGGTGAGGTGGGGAAGAGGAGAGGGTTTTCTCCGGGTACTCTGGTTTACGCCTTCTCTTCTATAACGGTCAATCTAAAATTTCCAAAATAAAAATTAGATTTCTTTTCCGCCTACTAATGGCGATCTTGTAAACTTTACACCACATGTTATGTTATGTTATATCAGTTTATAGTCCCCTCTCTTCCCGATAAGGATTTTCAGAGAGGAGACTCTGATACACCACATGTTTGAGCGATAGAGGTTTTATTGATGTGTGTGAGAGAGAGTGGGTCCAGCATGTGAGCGAGTATGTTGGTATAGATCGCCGCGCTTTGAGCCTGATTGGTGATTTGGGGGAAAAGCGCGTATTGGTATTAGCATCCAGTATTAGTATTGAGAGAGAGAGAGAGAGAGAGAGAGAGAGAGAGAGAGAGTGTGTGTGTGTGTGTGTGTATGTGTGAGAGATTGATTGATTGATTGTTGCTTTAGGTCCAGCGGACTCTTCCGAGCCAAATCAGGACCGGACAACCCCCGATCCGCATAAAAGATCTGCTGAAACAACCCTAGTGGGAAAATTGAATGCCCTCCACCGGCCAGTCACTTTACAATAAAGACATCCCACGCAGGGGACGGCTGAGGCTTTACCCCAACTACTAGAACCCCCGGTTACAAAAAACAAAATAGAATACAAACATCATTATAAATTATCAACAAAACATATACATATAAAATGCCTATATTGCTAAATCCGGTCCTGATTTGGCTCGGAAGAGTCCGCTGGACCTAAAGCAACAATCAATCAATCAATATTGCTAAATAATAACATCATAGGAAGTCCTAGTGACCACCCGGCAGAAAGCGTCCAACACTCCCAAGCTGATCCAACAGACCTCATACACAAACAAGGAGTCTTGTCCAGGAAGAGTTTTCAAGAAAAAAGGTAGGTCATTGATCTAGCGAAGAAGAAGATAGTATAGCAGAGTGATAGGACAGAGCAGGAATGGGAAAGAGTAAATGAGGAAGACAGCGACAGTGGGAATTTAAAGCACTAAATTTCCAGAAAGTGGGGATACTATTTATACTGAAACCCCCGGCACCCCAACGGGGGTACTGTTGCTGCAGTGAATTGGTCATGCCTACAAAGTCAAGACAGGTTTTCAACTGGGGCTTTCACTTTTCCCTTTATAGGTTAGAACAATCTACAGTGGCAAGATTGCTCATGACACCAAGGGGTATGTGTGAGAGAAAGAGATAGACAGGATGTGTGTGTGCGTGTGTGTGTGTGTGTGTGTGTGTGTGTGTGTGTGTAGTTGTGAAACGTCACATTTGGGGAACAAAATTTGCCATTTTTAGTACCAAATGAGGTAATTTTGTCGTTCCCCATTTGTCTGGCGTTGCTCATTTGTTCTAAGTACATGGAAGTGAACTTGTAGTGCATGTGCACTACAACTACACTTCACGAAGTGAAGTTGTAGTGCATGTGCACTTAAAGTACACTTGGCCAAGTGCAGTTGTAGTGCATGTGCACTTAAAGTACACTTGCCCAAGTGTAGTTGTAGTGCATGTGCACTACAACTACACCAGGTCAAGTGTAGTTGTAGTGCACATGCACTACAAGTACACTTGACCTGGTGTAGTTGTAGTGCATCTTCCAGACGGGTAGGATAAGGAACTTTCCTCGACGATTAGGGTAAGGCAGTGCCTCGACGATTAGGGTAAGGCAGTGCCTCGACGATTAGGGTAAGGCACCCATTCCAGAAAAGGGTTAGGGTCAGGGCTAGTTGCAGCGCTGCAACTAGCCCTGACCCTAACCCTTTTCGAGGCACTGCCTTACCCTAATCGTCGAGGCACTGCCTTACCCTAATCGTCGAGGCACTGCCTTACCCTAATCGTCGAGGAAAGTTCCTTATCCTAGCTGTGTTTTTGAACAAACTTGACCTACTTCGTCTCTAATAGGCGAGGAATTAGGTCAAACTTTTTGCGAAAAATGTGCATTTTTCAAGAAACTTGACCTACTTCGTCTCTTAGGAGCGAGGAATTAGGTCAAACTTCTTGCGAAAAAGTGTCTTTTTTGAAGAAACTTGACCTAATTCGCCGCCTAAGGGCCGCGAAGTTGGTGAAATTACCCCATTTGTACCTCGTACACGCATGTGTGTGTGTGTGTGTGAGTGAGAAAGAATGTATGGGTGTGCGTGCGTGTGTGAGTGCGTGTGTGTGTGTGTGAGAGAGAGAGAGAGAGAGAGAGAGAGAGCCAGAGGGGTGAGCGCGCATGAGGGAAATGCTGAAACCAGAACACCAGGAAGTTGATGATAATTCTAACTTGATTACGTTACCAACGGAGCTACTGCATGACCTTTGAATAATAGAAAAATCATTATTTATCGTCGTCGACAGTTTCCGTTATAGGCTTGCCGCCATACATCACGTTGTGGACATACATCTCCAGCATTCCTACTGCAGCTGATCATTTCACTTGGCTCTCACTCTTGTACTTCTATTACTGTTCACTGCCTATTTCTGCAATGTGTATTCCCATATAACCAAAAGATGACGATTGTTGTTGCTGTTGCTGCTCTTCTTCTTCTTCCTCGTGTTGTTGTTATTGTTGTTGCTTTTCTTCTTCTTCTTCTTCTTCTTCTTCTTCTTCTTCTTCTTCTTCTTCTTCTTCTTCTTCTTCTTCTTCTTCTTCTTCTTCTTCCTCGTGTTGTTATTGTTGTTGTTATTTTTCTTCTTCCTCATGTTGTTGTTGTTGTTGTTGTTGTTGTTGTTGTTCTTCTTCTTCTTCTTCTTCTTCTTCTTCTTCTTCTTCTTCTTCTTCTCCTCCTCCTCCGCTTCCTCCTTCTCCTTCTTCTTTGTCGCCATTGTCGTCCCCGCCGTTCGACTCTTCCGTAGAATGACGTAGGTACCCAACGAAAATCCAGCAAGGCACGTTCAGAATAGATCTCAGCGAGATTGCGTCAAACAATCGTATCATAAAGACGTCATTTCACTAGATAAGTTAATGATTAAGGTATAACAGTGTACATATTTCGGCGACAACGTGTTCGCATCTAGTCTATAATGTACAGGCTATAATGGTGATATATCATAAAGGGTTTGCAGTACATCAGCAGACGGTGGATGACACAAATAAACGTTCAGAGAGAATTGAACGACAACGACAATAGTCAAGCGAATTTATTCTGACCGAATTGGGTGACGAGGACAATAGTCAAGAGAATTGATTCGGAGATAATTGGGTGACAACGAGAATAGTCAAGAGAGTTTATTCGCAACGAATTAGATGAGAACAAGAATAGTCAAGAAGAAGAAAAAAAAAATTCGGAGAGGCAGTATTCAACAGAAAAAAATCGATGGCCGGCAGGGACACATTTTCACAGTGTATTCTGTTGGTACAACACAGTTTTGACATCCAAAACATAAGTATTCCACTGTTGTGAAAACAAAAAGTACATGACATTGAAGGGGAAAAAATGGCAAGCTATTGAAATGTATTTCCAGACATTCACACACAGCCCAAAAAAAATACGCATTTTCAATAGTGTTAATTTTCTTCTTGGTGTTGTTGCTCGGATTCATTCTAACGAAACAAAAGAAACACATGGAGTTATTGGTCACGCCTGAAGTATTTGCAAACCAAAATGTATTGAAATCGGATCGGCCAATTTTCATATACAACGCATGACGTTGTTAGAAAACTCATTGCGCCGTGAATTTAAGATAAAATCAAAGAGGTAAAGCAGAGGCGCCGCCGAGTAGACAGTACATGAAATCTGGTCTTGCTGTTCATAGGCAAATTTGTGTACATGAAAAGAACAATGTGTGTAAGCGCTTGGTTAGAGTTGCCAAAGCTAAAATGTGTAAGGGATAGAATTATCACAGCGGGCACACCCAGAGAGCCGTTCAAAGTCACATGAGAAAATAATGTTAGGTGCGATGTTCTAGACAAAAAACGTGCTTTAGAAACTAACAATCCATTGGAAGGAAATTACGTACAGACTCAACAATCCACAATGCTGTCAATGTCATTAAAAGAACAAAAGTGCTGAACAATTTTCCTAACAGTTTTGACATGACTCTTACGTTATCAAGTATTCCACTATTCTCTGGATAACTCCAACTTCCAAAGAAAGTCTGGTGTATTGTGCGGAAGTGGATCGTCCCCACTGCTTTTTAAAAATAAATATTTTATTCAACTGTAGAAGTACAGACTGATAAATACGGTTAACTGTCTAAGACATCATCATCAGTCCCGCAGCCGTCCGGGTCGTTGGGGAGACATGAGGGATCTTCTTCTTTCATAGATTAACGTCTGGTTTATTGTGCGGAAGTGGATCGTCCCCACTGCTTTTTAAAAATAAATATTTTATTCAACTGTAGAAGTACAGACTGATAAATACGGGTAACTGTCTAAGACATCATCATCAGTCCCGCAGCCGCCCGGGTCGTTGGGGAGACATGAGTGATGCTGAGGCAAAGAGTTTTTGTCACTTCGGTCTGTCGGCAGCTGTGGTCGGGAGGCGTGGCATGTTCAGCGCCGTCCATGTTTTGACGTCATCTGTCCAGCTCTTTCTTTGTCGTCCTCTGCGTCTGCCTCCTTCCACCGTTTCTTGCAGGATGTTTTGTTGTTGTTGGTCTTTTTTTTTTTCTCACCAAGAGTGTCGTGTAATGCCGCGTGACTTGGCCAAACCACGCCGGCTTTCTCCTTTTTACAATGGCAAGGAGTTGTTCGTGAGGGCCCACAAGTGACGTGACCAGTTTCTTGACCTGATCACTGGCCTTGCTTTCATGCTAGGCGATTTGCAGCAGACTGCAGCAGCATTTCAATGCCCGGATGCATTTTTTCCAACTCTGCTGTCAAGGTCCCGCTTTCTGTCTAAACTGCCCCAAACTACTGAATGACACCTTTGGAGGGAACATTGAAGTTCGCCTAGGCAACCTTGCCACTGCCACGTTAAAACGGAAGGATGTGTGCTGAACCGAAAGGCTTACGGACAGAATAGTAGTCCTACTACAGACCAGTGTTCCTGGAGCTCGGAGAGGGTTGTGGTGGAGAGGGGAGGATTACGGGCATCATCTTGAATGTAAACAGGAATTACAACAACACAGGCACCCGTATTTGGATGTGGAAGCGTCTCTCTCTGCACTTGTGTCACAGTCGGACTTACAGCTCCGGCTCTGCTCGCGGCACTTTCCATCTACTTGCCCGCTGACCAAGCGACCCAAGCCCCGCCCCTCGGGATAGTCCCACGTGACCCTGGGACTGGACCCTGGAACAGTTAGACCTAGGTTCGTCAGTCTAATTCTGCAAGCCCGAGAGAACACACTGCCTGCCGAGACACGTCTGCACCCACGTTGCGACCGCTGAGCTCCGCCAAAATTCTTGTGTTTCAACCCGTTCCTTGGTCAAGGTAAGAGTGGTGACTTATTTCATATCATTTAGCTCCCCATCACCCGTCGATTTCCCCACATGTTCGTATGTCTTGTAGATATTTACGTCCATGTCTGTGGTTTGTCTTGATGTATTGCTTTTGATATGCATTTTGCTTCATGTATCCATTATCTGTAGTTTGATTGTTGCACATGCCATGCTTGTATTTATACATGTATTTCCCCCTGTCTAGATTCCTGTATAGATCCCCCATGCCATGTTGCCCTGTTACTTAGACTAAATTACCCCAGTTAATCCCCCTTGCATATAATAGCCTTTGTCCTGTATTTATCCCTTTTGCTTCTCCCCTGATCCTCTTGTGTAAATATCCACCCCTGCTGTCCATAACCCCATCTTAGGCGCCGAAACTCTTATACGTTCTCGGCCGCTGTTAAAGTCCACCAAACCCTAATAGCCATTGTTGATATTGTTGGACAGTTGGAATGCACCGGTCAGTCTTGACCGGCGCTTCCAAATTCGAAATCTGACTGGCATGCGCGCTGAATGGCGCGGCATCCAGAGTATGGATGCCCCTCTGATACTGAGCCAATACTCCATTGCAGAACGGGTCCTTATACCGGGCCACTGCGAGACTCAGACCCGCTGCGTGCAACCCATATTCTCCGGTTGTCACTGTGAAGCGGTGAAAGGAATACAGCCCAACCGGCAAGTACCGATGACCGGTTGTACCACAAGCCACCGATTGCTCAACAACTCTGACCCAGTGACCTAGACTGGACAACTGACGCCACGCTACTGACCAATTGCGCAACCGCCATCCAGTCTCCTGAGGCCACCACTGCCTGCTTACCCCCCAGTTAAGTGTGCACTCTGCGCACACCACAATTCTGCAGATATCTGGCTACCCACGCTGAATCAACCAGATACCCCGTTGCCACATGATGATAGCCGTCCATAATCGCCCCCGTTGACTTTAAATATTTAAGCCAGAACTTCTCCCAGATACTCAGTACGTTAACATACTATCACTCGTGATTCAGTCGTAAGCCTACCCACTACGCCTGACCTACATCAATATAATAAATTGTCTAATATTGTATTATACCACCCGACTTCCCTTGTTCAAGTTTCCATTAGTTTAGTCTGTACTCTTCTCGTCTGTCCTTATAACTTTCTATAATTCTTTAGTACTCCCAGCATTATTCCCCTGAACGTCACCGCACGTCGGCCTAGTCCAAGGGAGGCGACACAGCGCGGGGGAGTAATTGCTAACCCTCATCCCCCCAATCCCCTATATTCGTGACAACTTGGCATATAGAGTAGCAACAACACATGCCACGAGTTGTCGTCCGTGATGACGAAAAGAGTTATCCCAAAGTGTGTCCACAGAACAGCAGTATGAAATTACGCGCTATTTCTAAGCGAAAACTTATCAGAAATAAATAGTTTTAACCAATAATTATTAATGAAAGCCTGTAGCTTCGGGGTTTTTGCAAAAGGAAACGTTCGCGTCCTGGTAGCTGAAATGGCAAGTGAAAAGGCGGGTTTTATCGTGATAATTGTTATTAAATAATAAGACCCCTCGCTAAAACTTTGTGTACAGATAATTGAATGCACCATTTCCATGTCAATGCAAAAAAAAAATTGAAATTCGACCGTAAAATACTTGAAAAAGTGTTTTTTAGTTCCTGCACGTAGCGTCAACACCAGCCAAGAGTTGTAGTCCGTGATGACAAATAGAGTTATCCCTGAATGATAGGCCTAATAACTCTGAATGATAGGCCTATTTTATGCTTACACACTTCAAAACATGGCTACTACATTACGGTCAGTGCTTCAAAATACAAATAATTTCTCATGCATGATACATTAAGTTTGAGGTTATTTTTTTTGTTTTGAAAAAATGCTGTGTTGTTGCTATATAGAGAGCGACGCTGTTAGGCTTCAGCATCTCTCACATTCAGGTACGAGCGCCTGTGTACAAGGAATAACATAACAGCCTACCTCTGTGAACAGTCACAACTTAGTTTTGCCCGACAGGGGAGCAAACTATGAAATGTGAAGCAGGCAGGTTTTGACACGAGGGGAAGGAAATCAATATTTCGTCGGAGGAGGCCTCACGAATTCCTCCTGAAAATGGCAACAATCGTTACACTTCACCTCAGATTCCGACCAAACTCTTCTGTAACTGGGTTCTTCCTGACGTGACCTTTCAACCATGTTGAGTATTACGGACTTCTGAGTCTGCGCTCATGGGAGAGGTACCAAGATGTCGAATCCTTCGATGTAAGTTTATATTTCCCCAATTATCTGCATGCCTTTACTATCCAGTGGAGGCGGAGTCAATGTCGCAATTTTTATGTGTTTTCGACTTGACTAGTTCATTTTGGAAGCGCTGTGTCTGCCTGCCTGTCTGTACATGTCTGTCTGTCTGTCTCAATATCTCTCTCTCAACCTCTCTTTCTCAATCCTGCAGATTAGGCAAACCATTATTTCCCATGTAGACATTGAAGCACGTTCAAGCACCCAAACCTCATAAAATCACACCATGCTGTAGACATAAGATAAGATAAGATAAGATAAGATAAGACAAATTTATTATCTTTTACAAGAAATTACATTGTGGTGTACAATTACAATCAACAAGGAATAAACATCACAATAATAATAACAATCATAATGACAATGAGGATAAAAAAAAATGCAGTCACATATGAATATAATTACACTAAGCATGCTAACATTAAACGACAGCAAATGTGAAATGAAATTATTTTGGGCAAACAAAACACACACACACACACACATACGTTCAAAGCCTCCCAACTGGGTTTCTTTCCAAAATGATGTCAACTGGGTTCCACATGATGTAAACTAGTGAGGACTTCAAAACTCAGCATACAGCCTAATTTGACTGTACATGGTTCCAATATCAGTAAAAAATTAAAATATATAAACAAACTTTGATGTGGTTGACTTTGGAAAAGTGGGTTCCTTTTTGTACAAGTGGGTTCCTTCAGGCACACACGAACGACCAAACTAGTACTTTGGGTTCCATACATGATTCTGCTTTTTGGAGTCTAAATTTGGACAACCAAACTTGGTAAGATGGTGTGCTCATAAATGATCAGTAAATGAATGACTTCACTTCAAGGTCAAGGTCACATGGTCAACAAATGTTAGTTACAAAAATGACAATTTTAAACAAAATTTCACTTTTTTCGAAGTTATTAATATTGAACTTATGATTCTTTGAAGCATGATAGATATCAATGACACACATATTATATGCAAATTTGGTCAACCTCACTCCAAGGTCAAGGTCAAGGTCACTGGAGCTGTCTAACATCGGTTAGTATAGGTATTTTGAAGTGACCTTGGCCCTAAACAATGAGAGATATAAAGTCCAATCTTGTTTTCTTTAGAGATTTAGAGATGGTAGATTGATCTTTCATATATGTTCCAGTTTTGAGTTGATCTTGAAGGTCAAGGTCATTTTAGGCCTTGCAAACATATTTTAAAAAAAAAAGGTAATCGTACAGTAGAATGGCATTAACCCATAGTATGCAACAACATTGAGTTATTTGATCTTTCATGAGCATGAGATCCTTGTGAAGGTCAAGGTTATCCCAAGGTTAAGGTCACTGAAGGTCAAGGTCATCCAAAGGTCAGTCTTTTGGCATAATACAACTTTTGCTGTAAATATTTGATCGTCAATAAGTGTTTTTGGAACAGGAGGTCAAGGTCATCTCAAGGTCAAGAGCATAGAAAGATCAAAGTCGATATTCATTTACATTTTAATACCACAGTTTCATTTATTTCTTTATGGGCATTCATTTTCATGTTAAATATTCTTATCCTGTCCTATCCCATAACTCGAAGGTCGTTGGGGCAACACAGAAGATCGTTTCACCAACATACGCCATCTTTCTCCGTCCTCCTCAACCCTCATGGCTTCGCTCAGTGTCAAGCTAGTCCACCCTCGACTGTGTTGTCCTCAAACCTCTTTACCTGTCTCCCTCTTCTTCTGCCTCCTTCCGCTGTGCCTTGCAGGATGGTCTTTGAAAGGACTGATGATCTTGTGACGTGGCCATACCATAGGAGTTTCCGTTTGTTCACCACTGTGAGCATGTCATTGTGTAATGGTCTGTGAGACTTCGTCTGGGAATAGGAAATACCCAGAAGTCTTCTGTAGCACCTCATCTCCATGCTTTGTATTCTTCGTAGTACACCTGCTGTGAGGGTCCATGTTTCGCAAGCGTATAGGAAGATGGATATGACAAGGGAACGCAGCAGTCTTACATTGGAATATGGACTGATGGTCATGCCTTTCCAATTGGGCTTCAACCTTGTCAGGGCAGCAGTTTGTGCGATCCTGGAGAGGACTTCATGACTGGACCCATTGTGTGATACAATTCCTCCTAAATATTTGAAGCTATGCACTGTGTTGAGGGATTGGCCTTGGACTTTGATGTCCATGTTGATGCCATTGGTGTTGTTGGTCATCATTGTGGTCCTCTCTGCTCTCATTTCCATTCCATAGGCTCTGGTGTGTCAAGCCTCTGTACCAGCTGTTCACGTTGTTGTTCCTCTCCAGCCAATCCATTCATGTCATCCGCAAAACGGAGGTTGGAGATTGCTCTACCCCCTAAGCTGAGTATGCCTTCGTGATCTGCAAGGGCATCTAACATGATGCGCTCTAGGAAGATGTTGATGATTTCAATAATTTTAGGGCTGATGTTGTACACTCTCATGGTTGTACACAGAGCTGCATGCCAGACTCGGTCAAAGGCTTTCTTGAAGTCTGCAAACACATTATAGATGTTGTTCGTGCTGTACGTATTTCTCGCAAATTAATCTGAGGTTGAAAATCTGTTCAGTGGTACTTCGCCCTGCCCTGAATCCTGTTTGTTCTTCAGCTATGATTTGTTCAGCTTGGGGTTTCAATCTGTTGACTATTATTTTCAGGAGGACCTTGTTGGGATGGCTGATGAGGCTGATGGTGCGGTAATTTTCACACTCCTGAAGGTTAACGTTTTTGGGAAGAGTGATGACAAGTGACTGGATCCATGTGTAGGCCACTCCTCACTCTGCCAGATCTTGTTACAGATAATGGTGAGGGGCGTTAATCATCGCTTCTCCTCCTGCTTGAAGCAATTCCACGGGTATGTTGTCCACTCCCGCTGACTTCCCTTTCTTTAGCGATTGCACTGCTGCCTCAAATTCTTATCTGAGAATTGGAAGGATTTCTTCTTCTTCTCCGTTCTGGGGACATGCTAGAACTGATGGGTTTCCGTTTGGTGTGTGGTTGTAAAGGTCAGAGCAGTACTCTATCCATCTATCCAAGACTTCTTGTTCTTCTGTAAGGCATATTCCAGACTTGCTTTGGATCGTGGATACCTTGGGGTGTTTAACAATTGGCAGCCGCTTTAAACAGATCAAGTCTCCACGATCCAAAGCAAATATTGCAAGTTCCATAAGAAGCATGTGAGTCATATGGGATGTGTCCTTTTAGTTCAATTTAATATTAATGAAGTATGTGCATATTCCATTTTTACTGTCCATTTTAGCAGTATGATTGCTCTGGTGGTTCAGTGTTGATTTAGGACCCTACCCCTCTTTCCCTGAGTTGGTTATCCCCGTCTGCCATATGACCAATAGTGGGTATAGACATTAAACCTTCATGTTCATTCATGTGCACACAGAACGCAAGCGTTTATGGCTGGGCTGACAGAGCTGAAATTTCGCGTGTACCTTCAAAGATGTGTACACAGGGTTGTGGCTTAAATTCATTTTGTGGCTTAAATTCATGTTCTTAGTTCGTAGTTATCACGTCAGGTAGTCTTTTTTTTTTTTCTATACAACGTCCCTGAAGTATTTGCACCCATACTCCTGAAAAGCTCATAATGGTTTTGGGACAGGATTTGTAGATGACATTCACGGAATTAGATGCTCGTGTTCCTGTAAATGTGGGGGTCTTATAGCCATTACTATTCAAATGCGGCACTGCTTCATTATGTTCCAATGTTTTGTATCATTAACCTGAAATCCAGACACTGACATTTCATTGCCCCGAGATAGTTTATCGGCCACAATCTGGTTTGCCAAGGTGTTATTCGTATCCTGAGGGTCAACACTTTTATAATTTTTAAATAAATGAATTATTGGGCAGGTCAATATGTTGGCCGATAAAGAATCTAACTCAAGCGGCTCAAGGCGCTCACTTGCAACCTTTGGGCGCATAGTCTGACGCCAATTCGACTAAGCAATCCTGATGAAAATTTTTTAAAGTATTTGCAAGGCCTACAATGAACTTGACTTTGAATATCATCGAAAAAACTGAAAATATATGAAATATCAAACTATATTATCTCTAAAATCAATTTTGGACATTATATCACTCATAGTTCAGAGCCAAGGTCACTTCAAAGTACTCATACGAACAAACCTTAGAAATATGTTGACCAATTTAACAATCTCATTTATATGTATCATAAAACAAAGAATCGTAAATTCAATATTAATAACTTAGAAACTTTAGAAATGTTGTCAAATATTTAATAATTTTGTACCCTATAAATTTGCCTTTAATTCACGTATCATTTTCGAGGTCTCGTGGGTATACTCCACATACATAGACCTGAGTTAACATAGGCCTGGAGGATGACAGGCCCGAGGGAATATAGACCTGTGGAAAATAAACCTTGGTGGACACCGACCCGAGGAACAGACCTGGGAGAACACAGACCTGGGGAAACATAGACCTGGGTAATCATGGATCTAATTCAGGACAGTACAACAGTCAATGAAGATAAGGCTAACCTAGAATGTGGTGATAAGTATGAACAATCGGACGAAGACTTGAACGGCCCATTTTGTCGCCTCCTCTTTCGTCCTCCCATATCATGGCTCTCTTTTGACGCTTTTGATATTCTGGTTTCTTGGGTCTCTCTCTTGCACGATGTGACACCCTGTTGAAAAACAAAAGATTCAAGTAGTGGAGAGCCAGAACTTTCAATATTAATATTGGGGAAAATATTCAGCTGACAAGAATGCAAACGGACTAGATCTAACATCATGGTAAGTGAGGTTAAAGTATGAAACAGCCTAATTCCTGGTAGGGGAAGTGCGTGGCATGAGGCGAGCTGTTACCTACGCAAGCTCAGCCATCTAGCGTTATCTCGCCCGATCTGAGTCGGGCATCGAACTGGGCCAACAGTTCACTAATAGCACTGAGGTCAGGATAACCACATGGGCCCACTTCTTTAGGGGCGGCGGACCCACCACCGCCTCCACCGCCCCTGTCGGAACTGGCAACTGCCGCCGGGACCTCCCGAGGGGAATGGCCTTGTGCACGGCCACCAGAGAGGGAGCTCTGTGACCCAGATCGCGCTCGGCGTACAGGACGTCGGCGCCAACCTGTTTTTGGGTAGGAGCAACCGGTGCCCCGGCCGTCCGGCCACGGACCATCTCGACAAGGTCCACGACTGGATCAGTCTTTCGACAAGGCGTTCGAGCCTGTGAATAGCCACCCAAGGGTCGTTTTTGGCACCAGGTGCCAACCTCACAGGCTCTGTGTAGGATCCCGAATCCTCCCCGGTGACCGGCTGGGCTGTAACGGGGTCAGCACTAACGGCCAAATTATTCAGTCAGAGAGCAACGCCCCCACCGTCCTGCGAGTTCCGTTTACCAACGTCATCGTCTCTCAGTTCAGTTTTGTTTTGAGTAACCGGGTGATCCTTTCCACCCCTTTTCTTCGCGGCGATGCGCCTCAAAGTCCAAAAATTCAACCAGGATCTGTCAAAACCGAGGTTTAAAGATTTAATTCAAAACCTATCAAAAACATATCAAAATCGATCTCCAATGAGGACCCAAACATCTCAAATTCCTAGCTAAAAAAAGGTTACGAAAGCTTAAAAACTTTTTAAAATCTATAAAATATTCACCAAAGGAGCAGGTAGGACATCCAATCTCAAAAAGGTAAGGCAACGGCGCAGCAGTCGCAAGCAGTAAAGCGGTGAGGCATCTCAGGACAGCAGAGTGCAAGTACGTGCAAGCCCGTTTAAGTCTCGCCAGCAGAAGATGCAATTCAGCAAAGCGTAAGTGGCAACCAGGTGTGATACGTGACACGTCCTCCTCCGATAATGTTCCGCCTGAGAATCATTCCATTCCCTCAGTGGTGTATTGCTGTCTGCTGACCCTTGGGGTACCCTGGTTTTATAGGTATCTGTGGCACCTTGTGAAACCCTGTTGGAAAACAAAAGAATCGAGTTGTGGAAAAATAAAACTATCAATATTAATGCTGAGATTACAAAAAATCTGCCAGCTCTAATCACGCCTTCAAAACCACTTTCTCTGGTGACTTTCATGGTTTTGGTGATGATGACTCCAAACCTGTTTTCCAAAGGTTGTGGGTGATTCCCCTGGCGCCGACGGCACTCCGTTAAATACTAGGTTGTGACGTCTTGAATCATGTTCTGCCATGTCCTGCCGTGTGCCTTTCTTGTTCAGGCGCTCACTCATCATTTCCACTTTCTGTAGTTTCGTTTCAAGACTATCCACTTTTTTTCCTTAGCTCTTGGTTTTCTCTTCGATCATTTCTAGCTTGGCACTCATCTCACAATATCTCCACAAATTCTCTCTGTGTCGCTTTCCAAAGCCTGAAGTCTCTAATCTAGATTCTTCTCCGCCTGGTTCAGTTTGATGGTCACAGCTTGGGCATTATTCACTTGCTATTTATCGATGCGATTGACGGCTTGAAATACTTTTTCGATCGCTACCAACACTCTGCTGTCACCGCCGTTGCTGTCGGTGTGGACGCCTTCGTCGGCGTTGTTACATAATTTTCATTCGGTCACGGATTCATCTCCACCTCGCCACTTTGAATAATGGGAGCCACAGTCAGAAACAGCACCACCAAATCGGAGGGTGTGACGCTGGGTTGTTTCGAGTTTCTATGGTCTGAAGCGTAGTGCAGCTTTCTTCACCCTTTTTGCTATAAATGCTATGAAGCAGCGGTGAAAGACGCCAACAACCAGCCTATGTTTTACAGCTGTAGTGGGCATAGTTTTACAGTTATGTAGATTCACCGTTGCAGTTAGGTAGATAGCCTACACCGTTGCAGTTAGGTAGACAGACTACAACTTGCAGTTAGGTAGGTAGCCTACACCGTTGCAGTTAGGTAGGTAGCCTACACCGTTGGAGTACAATACTATATAGTAAACTAGAAACCGCAACACATTTTTCTGTCAATAAACATCACTAATTAATATCTGAACTCACTGCTCCAGCAAAATGCGTCCGCACGCTACCATGTCTATGTTTCAACTCAGAGAGAGAGAGAGAGAGAGAGAGAGAGAGAGAGAGAGAGAGAGAGAGAGAGAGAGAGAGAGAGAGAGAGAGAGTTTTATTTTCCAATGGTAAAAAAATAAGCGCTGGCTTCCTTTTTTGTCAACATCCTGCCCTTGTAACAATAATAATGAATTACTAAATTAACCTTATAAAAATAAACATCTATGATCTTCATGCAACACACACAAGCTAGAGAGAGAGACAGAGAGAGAGAGTGGGAGAGAGAGAGAGAGTGGGAAAAGAGAGAGAGAACCAATCCATAGTGCACAATTTTTAATAGTGATCCTTAATCTCACCTTTGAATTATCCCTTGTCCTTTAGGAAAAGCAAACACCTGACTTGTGGAAGAAAACATCTGCAAATGAAATGTAAAAACAATGACAGCAACGAAACACACATTCATTGTGTTTCTTTTCTCGCCCTCCATTCTCTTCTTTAACTTCACTTTCAGTTCATATTTGAACAACATTATATTCCTTACTCAAAGCAAAACATGGTGAAAGGTGTTTCCTATTCTTTTTAATAGCATTCTGGTCACTTTAGCTCAGAATAAATAAAAAAATTTTTTTAGATCTAATTTCCCTTCGTAACCTACACACAGTCGATTTAGATCAAAATTTATTTCGTCTTGAATAGAGTATCAGTAATTTGGTTCATTTGCTAATAATGATTAGAAATTGTTTGAAAATGAATGCGGATTGTACTCCTTTTTAGTTTGTGTATTGGGGCGCTGTGAATGTCATGTGCTAAACTTCCTTGGTCAATTTAATTTATATAACAATATATAATAGAGTGTAGGCTACACAATATTTTAGTTATGCATTACCGCAATCCAAATATCAACATAAAACTAGGATAAAAAAAATTTTTTTTTAATTCGACACATAAAAACTTCATTGAAAATAAAAATTATCAGAGGTGAAGAGTAACATTCTAAGCCAAAAGCAATTATAGGCCTATAGGACAGAATTCGTACACAAACAACAGCACATGCACGCTTAGAGGCACTCTTTTAATCTGTTTCAAACACACTTAATGGCAACATATATATATATATATATATTATATTACTATAAATCTGTCCTCGTCTTTTACAAATCGGAAAACATCTAGTCCTCTGCTTCAACTTATATTGGGGGCATTATCACAGCCCCCAGCACGACAAAAGACACATGCTTTCCCAACTTCCTACGTTTTATACCAAATAAAACGTTTAGCCATATTACCTATCCTTATAATATACATTCTGCTCTGGATGGAAAAAGAAATGAATCTAGATGTAACGACGGCTTTTTTTTATTTCGTAAAAAACAGATCTACTTATCTCGCCTAGATCTAGCTTAACTTCGGCGTTCGGTTCCCGACCATTCGATCGATCACAGTCTCATTCCAATACATTTATAACCTACGAATAAAATATCATCAACAAACAAGTAAAATCAACAATGACAAAAGCATACAGTTTATGTTCCATAACACATATCAAACAATCGTACAATTAAAATTCTTGCTCACCTTGGGGCCACAAAGCATCGCCATCTTGAAACTGCAACTCGTCATTGAAAGTTATCTTCCCTTGCCATGTGTGCTTTGGCAAGTGGAAACTTTTTTCACACACTTTGATGTGTGAAATAATTCACACACGAATTTGACGAAAGTGCACAAGGAGGTTCCAGCCTTGAAAACTTCTAAAAATCCCGATTTAGCACTTCTCTTCAAGAAACAGTATTAAAAAAAGTGGGTTCCATTTTTTGAAACCCACTTGTTTTTGGAACCCAGTTGGACGCTTGTGTGTTAATCTAAGGAACCGAGTTGGATAGTTGTGAACGCACACACACACACACACACACACACACACACACACACACACACACACACACACACACATGTCATTTATTAAGTAATGAGAGAGCCTTTGGAATAAAACTGTTTTTCGTTCTGAGAGTTCTGACCCTTGGTGTTTGGTAGCGCCTTCCACAAGGCAGGAGCTGGAAGTGGTGCGCAAGCACATGAGTGCTATCCAGCACAAAGCAACTGGCTTTCCGCACAACACGTCTTTCATACAACACCTGCAGACTCTTGTTTCACTCCCACAACCCTCCCACAGACATTCACCACTCGATCCAGCATACTTTTGTTTTTTACACACAAACTTCCATACCAGCAGATAAAAGAAAAGGTAAGAACGGACTCAATAAAAGAAGAGTAAAAGGTCTGAAGGATGCGGCTACTGACTTGGAGATTTCGAGATTTCGACATACAGGTCCTGATTTGAGTAGAGCTTACGTGTAGCCTACAATCCGGGATGGCATGAAACGGAACTGTTAGCATAATGACTAACAAACAAACGGAGCCACGATTATATAATATGAAATTCCGAGGAAAGAACAAGAAAACCAGACGTTCTTGCTAGTATCAGTCTTGATTACATTTCTTCGAGTAACTGGCAAACCCCAGTTAAAATCAGTATTACAGCGCCTATCAGTCCGCTGGACCCTATAAACATTATCTAATCTAATCAGTATTACAGTGAAATCCGGCTCTATTGACGTGTCTGGGGACCTGGAATTGACTTCATTATAGCCGAATATTCAATAGAGCCAAATATCGGCTATATTGAATTTATACTGAAAAAATTCAATATAACCGACGATTGTGTCAATCTGTATCGTTTTGTCAATATTTGATAAAACAAAGTAATTAGAAAGAAAAAGTGAAAGAAAAGAAGGATGGCGCTCCTGTGCCTCATGAATGTTTTGACATAAAGCGACATCTTGGTTTTTGTTAGTTTTTGTTGTTTTTCAGGGTGTTGTGTTTGACTTTGTAGACTGGCTAGTTTGCAACTTGGATTTTGAATATTGGAAATGCTTGTGGGCCTCCAAATTAAAAAAACAAAACTAATTAAAATATATGTACCAAAGTAAACAGCAACAAAGAAGTGCTTCTCTCAGTGATGTTCCATTGAATAAAATTATCTAGAGCTAATAAGAGGAAAACTCAAAAGTCTCAAATTATGAAGCTGAGAGGCATATTTAGGCCTGCTAGGGGTAGATATATATACTAAACTCCACAGTCCACCCAGGTGTAAATGGGTACCCGACTCCATTTAGAACCCGGGAAGGTAATGCAACGCGAAAGAAGGGATGGGCACCGATGTCATGAAGCTAGCCCACAGAAAAGAGAGGCCTCAAACGTCTCTCTCCCCAGCTAGAGACTGAAAGCTTCAGGGAACCTTTACCATTACGTTGTTTTACCATACATCTGGTTTATTTTATGAGAAATGTCTTCTTTGCTAAACTGGACAAGATGCTCATAACTGTTAAAATTGTTCTGATGTTATTTGAACAAACATATAGTGTAAGTCTTTGGGTTACGCCGGTCTCGACTTACGTTGTTTCGTGGTTACGACGCTCCTCCCCATAAAAATATAATAAATAATATTACGCGTCGTTTTGTCTTACGCGGTTTAGCGTCGTAAGCGACGTAAACAAACGGGAGCAAGTTTTTGACGAGCGGCGGAAGAATTATACGCTTTGTTGTGGTTATACGGCGGGAAAGACGGTGTCGCTTCCTACGCTGGCGTCGCTTCATACGCTCAGTCACTGTACATACGCCATTTTGGTTGTTTACGCCGTCTATCTCTCTCAGGTGTTTTATCGTTTTTTTGCCCTTGCTTATGGCTCCCAAACGTAAGTCAGACTCTTCTGATGGTAGTGCATCAAAGAAAAGAAAGGCCATCACCATGGAAGTTAAAATGGACATTAGAATATTAATACTTTTTTTTTAATGTCTTATGTCTTTTTTAAATATTTAACATTAACAGTTACAGTACAGTATATAGCACTGTACGTACAGTATAGGTAATTTTCTTTATGTTCCATCTTACGTTCCGACTTACGATGAACTCGGGTTACGACGCGTCCAACGAACGGATCAACGTCGTAACTTCAGGACCCCCTGTACTTTGTTGACATTTCGCCATCAAATTCACAAAAGTTGCCTGTAAAATTACCGACCAGACCTAAATTTATGTACAATTTACCTGTAAATAAAACAGAGAGGTTTGTAAGAATACGTACACTATTCCAATTTTGACATTGGTTTAGAATATTTGATGTCTAATAGACCTATTTTGACATTTGTAAAACAAACCGAGTTTTCTTCCTTTAGTGTTCCTAGTGTGACCGAAAGTATCATATATGATACATTGACTAACTTTGATTTAGATCTGAACATAATAAAATAATTTTGAAATATTTTAGTATCAATTTCATTTTAACACTATCTGCAAATATTTAATAATAAAATCAATTGCAATGTTTTTGTTTCAGTAACATTGCTTACCAAAAATTATAACTAATTTTAATTGTGTTTTGCTAGCTCTAGTCATGTCAGAAAGACTTAGATCTGGAAGTCTGGTGCCAAACCCCTGGGAAGGCAAAGTGGTTGAGAACAGTAGGATACTCTATATTATTTAATAAGTTATGTTTTTTGGTTCTCTCAAACAATACAGGTGTTCAGCAGATGACATCAAAAACGCAAGTCTCGTCATATCTGATACTAATGGTTTTTAAGGTTCTTCTCACACACACACACACACACACACACACACACACACACACACACACACACACACACACACACACACACACACACATTTGTTTCAAATACTGGCTTGGGTGGACTCAAAATCAGTAGTATATGCATTGCTAACATTAAATATGAAAGTACGTATGTAATATCATACATCTAATAAATCAAGTCATATTTAGGGGAACGAGCGTAAGCTTCGGTTGGAAACCATTTCTTTGTAATTTATTATATAACCAATGGGCAGCTCCTATCCTATCCTATCCTATCCTATCCTATCCTATCAATTCCCGTAACGACAGATGATCGTTTAACCACGGTACTCCACCTTTTTCTGTCATCAGCAGTCCTCATGGCTTCAATCAGTGTCAAGGCAGTCCATTCTCGAATTTTGTCCTCCCAGCTCTTTTTCTGTCTCCCTCTTCTTCTGCCTCCTTGCAGCGCGGCTTGCAGAGCGGCTTGCAGGATTGTATTTTCAAGGACTGATGCTCTGGTGATGTGGCCATACCATCGGAGTTTCCGTTTCTTCACCACTGTGAGCAAGTCATCGTGTTGTCCAATGGCTTGTATGAGGGTCTGTCGGACTTCATCATTGGAAATATAGGAAATGCCCAGAAGTTTTCTGTACACCTGATCTTCATGCTTTGTATTCCTCGTTGTATGTCTGCTATGAGGGTCCATGAGTATAGGGAAATGCACCCCTTGGGGTCATGAGCAATCTTGCCACTGTAGATTGTTCTAACCTATAAAGGGAAAAGTGAAAACCCCAGTTGAAAACCTGTCTTGCCTTTATAGGCATGACCGATTCACTGCGGCAACAGTACCCCCGTTGGAGTGCCGAGGGTTTCAGTATAATAAGTATCCCCACATTCTGGAAATTTAGTGCTTTAAATTCCCACTGTCGCTGTCTTCCTCATTTGCTTTTTCCCATTCCTGCTCTGTCCTATCACTCTGCTATACTATCTTCTTCTTCGCTAGATCAATGACCTACCTTTTTTCTTGAAAACTCTTCCTGGACAAGACTCCTTGTTTGTGTATGAGGTCTGTTGGATCAGCTTGGGAGTGTGGGACGCTTTCTGCCGGGTGGTCACTAGGGCTTCCTATGATGCCATTATTTAGCACTATAGGCATTTTATATGTATGTGTTTTGTTGATAATTTATAATGATGTTTGTATTCTATTTTGTTTTTGTAACCGGGGGTTCGAGTAGTTGGGGTAAAGCCTCAGCCGTCCCCTGTTTTTCTTGAATACTCCGGTTTGCTCTCCAAGCAAAATTAAAAGAAACACAACTAATATTACGTAGTTTTGGTTTGGGTGCACCACAGGTTGCGACTACGCCTTCCCCAGGGGAGGCGGGCCAGAATTTTCCGATAAAAAGGGACAATACAGTGTCAAAATAATTTCACGGCAAAAATAACAATCCCACAAAGAGGAGAGGAGGACAAAGTTAAACTAGCTGATAATGTGACACCAGGCAATGATGATTCTCCTAATTAAGTTGATATTCTGCAGATTGTCTGGCAAAAATAATTCCAACCTATTTGGGAAGGCCAAAGCGAATGGCGTCAGTGAGACAAATGACAGAGGGCTGAGGGTCCTAGAATTGCAAAGAGTCACAGGCTCACCGTTGCGAACACTCTGTTCCCGCACGACCTGTCAAGAAGAACGACATGGCATGCCCCAAACGGGCATGTCCATAACCAGATCGACTTCATTCTGCCGCCATGTCGGTTCAAGTCAAGCATCAACAAGGCAAACACCCGACCTAACCAAAAGCTGACATCGAGAGTGTCCATGACCTGGTGTTATTGGTCTTGAAGCCGAAGCTACAGATGAACTTTGGGGCAGCCATCCCTAGAATCAATTTCAACTTGGACAAGCTCGCAGACCCTAATTGGGTAGCAGTTTTCCAACCTCAATTAGGTGGAAGATTTGCAGCACTAAACCTGGTAAATCGTAATGTAAATGAGCTGACAAACAGCTGTAGTGAAGCAGCTCGGGAGAAAGCAGAGGAGATCGTGGGTCGACAGAGAAAAAATATGGTCATAGGTCAGGTGCTCGACCTTTGTGGTACGCGCAGATTGTTGAAAGGATCCAAACACTCCAACTCACAGGCAGCCGAGGAATATTGCAAAGCCAACCGCTTACATTACATGATTATTGCTTTAGGTCCAGCGGCGCCAGCCGACCGCTTGGTTCATTGTAAGATGACAGAATAATAATAATAATAATAATAATAATAATAATAATAATGTTCGTCATTTATAAGGCGCCTTAGCCTAAGGATCAAGGCGCTGGCCGATACAGGATCTAACTCAAACCGCCCGAGACGCCCACCCGCAGCCTTTGGGCGCATGGTCTGACGCCCGGACAACTGAGCACAATCCTGGGCGGCCAGGGATGGGGGAGAGGGACCAAGTGCATGCTGGGTGTGTTCTTGTTACCGGCACTCACCCGTCTAGGACATGAGCGTCAGGATCTTTAAAGTCCGTTATGATGGAATGTAAACAAAAGAGGACGCCCTCACAATTGTTGCACTGTGGTTGGTTAACACTGCGTTGCTGTTTTATTATGTAATGACTATTTTATTACTTTGTTGAAGTTTAACTTTTATAACCTTACAGATCTTAAAATTGCCTTAATCAGGCGCTCGTATCAGTTTTTTTTTAATAGTTAAAATGTTCTATCCTACACATTACCAGCAAAGTAATATTCCTCCGTTTAATAGTTTTCAGAAGAGATAGGTAAAGGTACACTTTAAAGATTGTAAACATTGCATAAATGTGTTTTTACACATAATACGTTTTTACACATAACCGTTTTTACACATAATACGAAACAGGATGAAGGTTTAGACAGAGAGATAGAATACGAAAAACACTGAAACAAATACCAAAGTCAGTGAAAAAAAAAAGTTGTTTTTTTTTTAAAACTACGTGTAACCATTTTGTACAAGATTTTCATGCAATGGTTACAACAACAAAAATACAGTAACGTGTTCGCATAGTGGTCGTCATTCGTTTTATTTGTTAATCTCAGTCTATCAACAGCTTAAGACAACAAAAAGCGATTAAAAAAAAACTTTTGTTTTAATCGCAGTACGTGTATCTGTATTAAAATTTCAGCTCAAGAATGTGTAGAACGTAATACAGTAACACACTCACATGTCTCGAGATCGCTGTTACGTTTAGCATAAACCCTAAAGAATGATGGCATTAGTATTCAGATCCATTTATTTACTTTAAGATCTGTACACATAGTGATTTTAGACCATAGTATTCAGAGCAGAGTTAAGAAACCTACTGGCAGAGATGCTTTTTTTCAGTTGAGTTTTCCAGACATTTTTTCCCCCTAGACAGTAGTATCAACAGAACCAAAAAAAAAGTAACTGTGTTTTGAAGAATGTCAAGGGAGATTATTCCTTGTGGGTTTTGCTCGCAGTATCCTCCTTTCACTTTGCGATAGAAATGTCCTCCTTTTCTAACGGAAGTGTGTTCGGGGAGATAATAACCTCCTGTCGCTGTGACAAAAGAAGTGGCTTGCAGGGAGATAACTCAACAGCCCTCATCCCCGGCAAAAAGCAAGACAGACGGCGAACCGTTCTATTTTAGCCGTATCTGAAGACGGGAGACCCGCTTTCCTCCATGTCGGTTGGTCTGAGGGACTGAGGACGCCCGCTCATTCTTGCAGAGGCCGGCAGCTGACCGAGAGGTGACCAGAACATCTTCCTCTTCATACCGGACGGCACGAGGAATCCGTCATCTCCCCAGCTCCGCTTGCTGAAAAACTGCTGCTCTGGCTGTGACTGCAACATCAGTCGCCGGTACTCCAGCAGAAAGTCTACTAAGGCCGCCAGCGCGCGCCCATCTGGCGGACCGGCCAACTCTACTCTCTCCATGTCCGAAGGCTTAGCCAGGTCCGACAGTGTGTCGTCCTTGATGGATCTTGCTGCCGCGCAGACCATAAGGAGCGAGAGGAGGGCGAAAGAGGAGACGACGTGAAGCAGAGACATCATGGCTGTGTTGAGGCGAGGAGTGTGTCTTGTCGTCTGTCAACACAAAACCAAAACCAAAAATGGTCATGACAATTAGGAATACTGAAATACATACAATACAAATAACTTACACTCCTATTTGTTCTTCTTGATGTTCTACTTGTTGTTGTTGATGTTGTTGTTGTTCTTGTTCTTCTTCTTCTTCTTCATCTTCTTCTTCTTCTTGTATACCTTAAACTTCGTATTACGTGTTGAGCATGTGTGCGTGAGCGTCCTTTGGTGTGCAGGTGTGTGTTTGTGTGACTGGGTGCGCGCGCGCGCGTGTGTGTGTGTGTGCGCGCGCGCGTGTTTGTATGTGTGTGCGTTTGCGCGCGTGTGTATGTGTCGTTGTGAATGGGATAGCGCAGCGCAGACACGGATCCTCGATATCGCAGCGGTAGGCAGCCAATATTGAGTTATAATGGGATATATTCTATTGCTACCGCTATGCTATCGAAAATCCACTTTCTTTTTGCTATGGAGGATCCATTCTACTTGCTTGAAGCCCCTGTGCGATAAGAAACCCGCTGGAAGAATGGTAGAGGTCAGAGAGGATGCGGTTGATCAAGGGAAGAGAGAGGAATTCGGAAAATTGGAGAGAGACAGAGGGATAAAGGGACAGGAGAGGGAAGGAAGGGCGGACAAGAAATGTTAGTACCAACAAGAGAGAGAGAGAGAGAGAGAGAGAGAGAGAGAGAGAGAGACAGACAGACAGACAGAGAGAGAGAGAGAGAGAGAGAGAGAGAGAGAGAGAGAAGAAGAAGAATAAACCTCGAGGACAGCCATCGTGGATTTCGGCTGTGGCCAACAGCCTGGAAAGGATTGGGCCCCGCCAGGTCTTTCTTGACCAAGGTACAACGTATGATGAAAAGAACCACTCACTCCATACCGGATCGGTGGTCGCCCGGGTCAACAAGGATCGCGCCTTCCGTTGGCCACCAGGACGGAGGGGATAAGTGTGTTCCTGATGGAAAACTTAGCAAAATCCGCCCGAGAGACAACAGCGTCATAGGGACCTAGAATGTCAGGACCCTAACTGCGGAGGGAAAATTAGAAGAACTGGCCCACGAGCTGGACCACTTTCGATGAAACATTTTAGGTATCAGCAAACTGCGCTGGAAAGGCCTAGGTGAAACAACGACAAGGACCACAAGCTTTATTACAGCGGGAGAGATGCCAGGCACGAAACTGGCGTTGAATTCTTGGTCCACAAAGACATTCTAGCCACTGTAATTGGTTGCCGCCCAGTCTCCAGTAGACTCATTACCATCGGTCCGAGAGCTGCCCCTTTCAACATCACCATCATCCAAGCCTATACACTAACATCAAACAGGGAAGTCTAGTAGACCTACTTCTATGAACATCTGCAGGTTGTCCTTGACCAAGAGCCGATGAAGGAATAGTCATAGTGTAAGGCGACTGGAATACCAAGGTTGGCCAAGACACGTACCACAACTGGGGAGACACATGTAGACTCCGCCGCAACAACGAGACAAATGGCAGGGGTCTGAGACTTTTGGAGTTTGCCAGATACTGTCACAAGAGGCGAGTTTGGACACTGCACTAAGGCTTCAAGCCCCTAAACGTTCATCCTGCTTTGGCCTTTGTAACTTAAAGTCTATGCCTAGCAGACGACAAAGGTTAGGTTTGTTCTAAGCATATGTATGGAAAATCTTAACTAGGTAGGCAGTGGCATAATCCAGCCGACCTATATCCGTCAGCCCCCGCGCCGGCGCTAAGAATCTTGGGATATCGCGCGCTTTAGCTGACCACAGCGTTAAGATACGTCAGTCTTTGTTAGAATCTCACCCGAGAAGGACGCACACGCTGAAAGGTCTCTCTAAGAAAACTACGCAGGTGACGGGTGAAATCCAATTCATCACAGTATAGCCATAGCCTGACATTGTCAAAAAGGTAAATAATCGATCTTTTGTGTCACCGCGATTTATTGATATTATTATTGGATTATGCTTGTGAAGTCTTGCCATGTTTTATAATTGTGAATGTTAGTAAAACTTTGCTTGACCACGTGCTGACCCACGCGACCGGTTTTCAAGACCACGAGGTAGCCCCCACTGACCAACTGTTGTTTCTCCTATTTGTATTATTGCAGACCAGTGGCTGTACCGGAGAAAGTGTATATTATTAATTACTTCTCCTTGTGTTTATCTTAGCCATAATGTGTGTATATAATATATATATATATATATATATATATATATATATATATATATATATATATATATATATATATATATATAAATCATGTTGGAGATCCCAGTGGACCACGGACTTAGAAGATTGTTCGTCTCTTATATGTATAAGTGGAGATGATCTTACTGAGGGCTGTTTCTGCTAAGGCGTTGCAGAAACTCGTCTTATGTTTTGCAGACGAGCAGGCTTGGTCCGCGGCAGGAGATCGACCCCACAGAGAGTCATCCCAGACACGCGGCTTGCAATTGAGCAGAGAGCACTGAGCTCCAATAGCTCAGTAGTCAACAGACGAGACGAGGAGACAACAGCACCGCACCTCGAAGCTCAAGCTAAGTTCCATAGAACAAGTGCACAAACACTGATCTATGGGGACTGTGCGGTAGTCCACTCTTCCTGAAAAAGGACATTAGGCAAAACCAGAACAAATACCTACAGCACCAACATCTATATCATGTGTTTGTAGACTACATCCAGCTCTGTGGGCAACCATGAGAGTGCACAACATCAGCCATAACATTACTGAAGTCATCAAAAGCCTGTATGACAAGGCTACCAGTGCAGTACTCCACAACAGCGCCATCAGGAATTGGTTCAGAACAACAATCGGCGTGCATTAAGGATGCCTACTCTTTCCAACACTCTTCAACATCTTTCTGGAGTGCATCATGTCAGATGCCCCTGCAGATCACGAAGGCACAGTCAGCATAATGGGTAGAGCAATCTCCAACCTCCGTTTTGCGGATGACATTGATGGATTGGCTGGAGAGGAACAAGAACTTAAACAGCTGGTACAGAGGCTTGACACCACCTCCAGAACTTTTGGAATGGAAATAAGTGCAGAGAAGACCAAAATGATGACCAAAACCACCAATAGCATCAACACCGACATCAGAGTCAAAAGCCAATTCCTCAACATGGTGCATAGCTTCAAATATTTAGGAGCCATTGTATCAGACAATAGGTCCCGACAGGAAATCCTCTCCGGGATCGCACAAACAACTGCTTCCCTTACAAGGGTTGAAGCCCATTAGGAAAGACAGGACCATCAGTCCACATTCCAAGGTAAGGCTGCTGCGCTCCCTTGTCATCTCCATCTTCCTATACGCTTGCGGAACATGGACCCTCACAGCAGACCTACAACGAAGAATACAAAGTACGGAGATGAGGTGTTGTAGAAGACTTCTGGGCATTTCCTATACCCAGCACATCACCCACGACGAAGTCCGACAGACCATCACACAAGTCATTGGACAACACGTTGACATGCTCACAGTTTTTGATGGTATGGCCACGTCACCAGAGCATCAGATCATGCCAAGACCATCCAGCACGGCACGGTGCAAGGAGGCAAAAGAAGAGGAAGACAGAAAAAGAGATGGGAGGACAACATTCGAGGATTGACTGGCTTGACACTTATCGAAGCTATGAGGGTTGCTGAGGACAGAAAAAGATGAAGTATGCTTGTTAAACGATCATCTGTGGTGTCCCAACGACTTTCGAGTTACGGGTTAGGATAGGATAGGGTAGGATAGGAAGGGACCCATTATAAATCGACCACATAGTCATCGCCATCTAATTTACCCTTGCTTTTTTGTCGCTGTCATCACAACCATCATCGTCGTCATCATCAATAACTATCAGTCATCAGTGCCATCATCACCATCATTGTCATCATCACCATTGCCATCATTATCATGGTTGTCGCCATCATTATCATCATCATCGCCATCAGTGTCATCATCAGCATCACTATGATCATTGTCGTTATAAGCATCACCACCATCAGCAACAATAAGAATGATAGCAAAGCAAAACAACATTATCAGTGTTTATCTTTCCCAACACGTAAAGGCAGAATTGCACTAATCACCGATCAGGCGAGCTTGAACGTTGAACAGCTAATTCAACACAGATCGCAAAAAAGATCAATGTTTTGTTTCCATTTAACAACTGTTTAAAGTACTTCCGAGGTCGACAGCAAAATTAGCGCTAAAATTATAACATGTTTAATTTTTGATAAGTATATTTATGTTTCATTTACGATGAGGGATGGCTATTTACCTATACATATTTACACATTTAGGGGGTCGCAAACATTTTTCAAAAATGATATCTACACTCCCTGTCCAAGCGTCAGAAAGGTTGTTTGCTAATAGCAGTAAATGGTTTATCTCACTTAGCATGGGGGCACAGACGCCCAACAGCAGATATACGTAGCGGTGCGAGATGAACATGCTTTTAGGGAGTTGCGAATTAAATCACGCGGGAGTATTTTTTGCCTCCGCTTTTGAGTTAGCATGCAGCTCTGTGGGCAACCATGAGAGTGTACAGCATCACCCTTAACATTACTGAAGTCATCAAAAGACTGTATGACAAGGTTAACAGTGCAGTCCTCCACAACAGCGCCATCGGGAATTGGTTCAGAACAACAATCGGCGTGCATCAAGGAAGCCTACTCTCTCCAACACTGTTCAACATCTTCCTAGAGCGCATCATGTCAGATGCCCTTGCAGATCACGAAGGCACAGTCGTCAGCGTAGGGGGGGTAGAGCAACCTCCAATCTCCGTTTTGCGGATGACATTCATGAATTGGCTGGAGAGAAGAATTTGAACAGAGCCTTTGGAATGGAAATAAGTGCAGGAAAGACCAAAATGATGACCAACAACACCAATGGCATCAAAACGGACATCAAAGTCCAAGGCCAATCCCCCAACACGGTGCATAGCTTCATATATTTAGGAGCCATTGTATCAGACAATGGGTCCCGACAGGAAGTCCTCTCCAGGATCGCACAAACAACTGCAGCCCTTACAAGGGTTGAAGCCCATTTGGAAAGACAGGACCATAAGTCTACACCCCAAGGTAAGGCTGCTACGCTCCCTTGTCATCTCCATCTTCATATACGCTTGCGAAACATGGACTCTCACAGCAGATCTACAACGAAGAATACAAAGCATGGAGATGAGGTGCTACAGAAGACTTCTGTGCATTTCCTATACCCAGCACATTGCCAACTGCGATGTCCGACAGACCATCACACACGCCATGAGACAACACGATGACGTGCTCACAGTGATGAATAAACGAAAACTCCGATAATATCTCCGATAATATGGCCACGTCACCAGAGCCTTGAAAAGACCATCCTTCAAGACACAATACAAGGAGGCAGAAGAAGAGGGAGACCGAAAAAGAGGTGGGAGGACAACATTCGAGAATGGACTGGCTTGACATTGAGCGAAGCCATGAGGATTGCTGAGGACAGAAAGATTGAGAACGCTGGTTAAACGATCATATGTGGTGCCCCAACGACCTTCGAGTTACGGGATAGGATAGGATAGCATTAAGTGTTGAGTGACTTGTAGTGGCTGTATCAAGGAGCTTTTTGCTAGACTCAAGAGGAAACGTCATTGAGGACTTCAATGTCTTTTCAATCTGCTTACATACTTATTACAGAGTTTTCACCTCAGTTACTGTGGATTAATAAGCTGTTTTAGGATTTATATTAACTATAATAATAATAATAATAATAATAATAATAATAATAATAATAATAATAATAATAATAATAATAATAATAAAAAGAAGAAGAAGAAGAAGAAGAAGAAGAAGAAGAAGAAGAAGAATGGGTGCTCTATAGCCACCCGATACACATTGGTCGAACGCTACCAGAAGCATGCGTTATTAGTCGCCTCAACAGGCGATAAAGCATGCTCCCATGCTTCAGAGCACTGCTTTCTATACGCTTCAAGCTCTATAGTCACGGAAAAAGTGCAATTTCACTGCAGTGAACTCATGAAAATAGAAAAATGTAAGTTTCGTCTCCTCTAGGGGACGAATTAGGTCAAACTGTATTAGTTTCTAGGTCAACTGTCTTTTACGAACCGTTTGACAATGTTTTTGAACCGTTTGTTGACGCCGGATAGTGTCCTCACTTGGTTTCATGCAATTTAAGAATCCAACAAGGCAATTGGGTTTTTGAGACGGAAAGAGCAGAATATTGTAGAGCAACATTCTGTATATATTTACAGTGAAATTGCGCTTTTTCCGTCACTATAGCGCTTGAAGCGTGTAGGAAGCAGTGCTCTGAAGCATGAGAGCATGCTTTATCGCCTGTTGAGGCGACTAGTAAAACATGCTTCTGGCAGCCTTCGACCAATGTGTACCGGGTGCTATAGCCTAGGTGCTTTCCCCCCAGGCTTCAAGCGCACCAACATACAGGTTCGCATGTTTCGTTCACTTTCACACACACACACACACACACACATTTTTGTAAAAACGACATTATGATGACTGTTGTGAAAAAAACAGGGATTATTTTGACACACTTTTCATTTTCGTGACATTATTTTGACATTTTCAAATTTTTGAACCTATCCCTAACCCTAACCCTAACCCCTAACCCAAACCCTAACCCTAACCCTAACCCTTAACCTAACCCTAGGCCTAAAACAGCTCTAACTCAGCAGGGAACTATTTTGACGTCAAAATAGGGCGCCCTTCCAAAAAAGTCAAAAGAAACCATGTGGAGTTCCATGAGTGTGTCACTGTAACGTCGTTTCTACATGCCCACAAACACACACACACACACACACACACACACACACACACGCACACGCTTGTATACAATCAAAACCAGGGTTTCTTTAGAATGTAGGAATCGGAAAGTGATTTTGTGACGGAAAAAGAGCATTTTTGTAAAGAAAAAGGTTAGGGCAAGGGCTAGCGATAGATCTGCAACTAACCCTTACCCGAACCCTTCTCTAAGAAGTTGACCTAGTTCGTCTCCTTTTGGCGACGAAATAGGTCGAACTTTCTTCAAAATTTCCGAAAAGGGACTGGATTTTCTCCGTCCCGGATAGAGCACTCCTTTGTACTTAAAACACCCTCATGCACTATAACTGCACTGCCATGCACTAAAAGAGCACTCCCGCGCACTTTGAAAAAGTGGGGCCCTGGATAAAAGTGGGGTCCGAGCAAAAGACCCCATTTATGACTAAAACAAACAAGGTCGAGCTACCACTTTGACATCAATACACGTGCACCTACACACATCTACACACACTCACACACACACACACATTGATGCGCACGCACGTGACAGACTTACCAGCATCTCAAAACAGGAAGTGACCTCATAAATGACGTCATCTGTGACATCAATTTCTCTTAAGCAGTAGTCTCCTCCATTTGGGAACCAAAACGGGGTTGACGTTATCCGAGGTTTTCCCTTATGCAAGGTGACGCTAAGCGAGGAATTCTAAATGGTACAAAGAAGGTGTTTGGCCGGGACCAACAACCTGATTGATCTTATCCACGTTGTGACCTTAAACGGTAGTGACGTTAAAAGAGGAATACTGTACAACATTCTTTTCAATCCAAGAATTTTCTCAGCTGTCTACATTTATCGCAAAGTTTCGATCGACAGTAAACAAGCAAATCTAGAGAATTCTCCAATAATATCGACCAACTAAAATTACCAACGTTATACAAAGCTTCTTCTAACAACAATGCAAACTCAAATCAAAAGTAAATACACTCTATTATTGAATACTTTGCAGAGCGAAACGATTAGATCTATCGTGCGCGTTTCAGACATACTATCCTTCGCGTTTCAATATAACAGGTGTACATATATATATATATATATATATATATATATATATATATATATATATATATATATATATATATATATATATATATATATATATATATATATATATATATATAGATATATGTGTGTGTGTAGGTATATATATATATGTGTGTATGTATATACATATATGTGTATGTATGTATGTATGTATATATATGTATGTATATATGTATATATATATATATATATATATATATATATATATATATATATATATATATATATATTTTAAAACTACTATATATCTATATTAAAACTACTACTACAAACTATTTTGTGATTGTTGGATATTACGGGCCAGCGCCTTGAGAAGCTCTCTGAGCTTGTAAGTGCGCTATATAAGAGAAATCTCTTTTCTTTTCTTTCTTTTATATATGTAAATATGTGAGAGATAGAGAGAGAGAGAGAGAGAGAGAGAGAGAGAGAGAGAGAGAGAGAGAGAGAGAGAGAGAGAGTGATAGTGTTTATATGTGTGTGTGAGGGCGTGTTTATATTCAGATGGACACTGCACCAAAATTTCTTTGCAGGTGTTTGTGGGGACAATAAAGATTCTGTATTCTGTATTGTATAAATTTGGTCTCTTTTTCCCTTGCCCACCACGGAATTGAAACCTAGGTCATCAGGTGTGCCAGGCGAACGCTTTCCCACTGAGCTTACGGCTGTGGGACAAATCCCAACTGCTTTGGTTTCCTCAAGTGATAAATACTTTAACATGATCTAGTTTGACCACCTCCCCGCCACAAATCCATTTAAAATGCACAGTGAGTATTGCCCCACTGAAAAAAGCTTATAACAAAACAACAACAAAAATCTCATTCCAAAGTAAAGTTATTTTTTAAATCAATAAATTGTTCTAGTGCCTATTATTAGGTACGGCCGCTCTACCGCTCTAGCACTTACAATGTCTACTAGACGGTATTTTACCGTACTGATGTGCCATTCAAGTTAGAGGAAATCAACCCCTGTCAGAACAGACATGGAGAATTCAAACTTTGGCGGTTGGTTTGAGCAACTAAAGCCCACTGTATCATTGTTTAATGTAAAAATAAAATCGTCAAATATTAGGTGAAATATTGTCGCGAAACGAAACGCTCGCGAGTATTTTATTTTCCAAGTGCGAATTTTTATATTGAGTGTCTGTGGTAAAGTTAGGAATATGACGTCAGTTTTGCTACGTGTCGATCGCCATTTTTTGTATTCTTGGAATACCATGGACAAATTTTATTGATACAGTGAACTTCGGATATAGTAAAGTACCCTGGGACCAAATAAATCTTTAGTATAACCGAATATTTAATACAACCGAAAATCCGTTTACAGTAAAGTTTTTAAAGTTTACTTTATTATAATCGAAACTTCGTTTATAATACAGTTTTAGAGGTTTACTTCACTATAACCGACTTCGTTTATAATAACGATTTTAGAGGGTTAATTTAGCATAACCGAAACTTTGTTTTTGTTTTAATTTAACGTTTACTAATCCGACACTCTCATTATAAAGAGATAGAAAACGCTGGTCTAAAGTGTATGTGGGTGCACAGGGCCGGATCAATCCATTTTCGAGGGAGGGGATGGGGTGGGGTGCTAGTCTAGTTCTTTTTAAAGTGTATGGTACAGAGTGGTGAAACACCACAAGTAAAACTACCGTAACTAACTGCCTTACATAACGTATTTCCAGTTGAACAAAAACTTCCATCTTCTACTTTCTTTATTTTATTTATTTATTTATTTATTTATTTATTTATTTATTTATTTTTTGTTGCCAAGGGGTGAGGGTGGGGGATGCTGCACTCCTAGCACCCCCCCTACCCCCTGGATCCGGCCCTGGTGCAAATAAAGAAGAAGAAAAGCAAAACAAATCAGTGAACAAAATAATGACCTCTCGAATTTCCATCTTTTACCAGGATTTCTGCAGACTGTAATCGTCTGTGTGTCTATTTGTCTGTGTGTTCACGTAACTCAACATCGTTCTAAATTGAGCTGACATTTGGCGCGTTATATACATGTACATTGGAATTGGGTCCCATTAATTGATTAGATTCACCAAAGAGCTTATTCCGGAAAGAGGGGGAACTTCCATTATGTCCTATACAAAAATGCTAGACGCTCTCACGGATTTTTTCCCTTTGCTCGGGCTGGCTATATTTCATCATTTGCTATATGAATGATCTGTGCATGGTAACTTATTGAGCCTTTGCCATTGCAAAAGAACATTTTTATGGCAACATTTTCAAAAACCAAACTTGTAACCATCATTATTATTAACATTCTGCTGCTGATGTCTTTTTTTTTTTTTTTTTTTTTTTTTGGGGGGGGGGGGGGGGTGTATGTTTACTTATTGACATTTATTAGGTGCTATTAAGCTGCTTATGTGTGTATGTCATAGGTTCGTTTTCTGCCCTGAAATTTATTATTTTTTAATCAACGACAGATATTTTAAAATTAAAATATGCATGACAGACTGTTTCATTTATCCGAAACTGTGTAAATCCGTAATCGTGGGAGAGAGAGAGAGAGAGAGAGAGAGAGAGAGAGAGAGAGAGAGAGAGAGAGAGAGAGAGAGAAGAGAGAGCTCTGTCATTCAATCAATTATTCACAATAAAGCACAATAACAATATGTTTCACTAATAGTGTGAATTTAATTTATATCAAGTGTCCCCCTAAACCCCAACCCTCTCACCTACCACATCACTTGCTTAATAACATCAGTCACTTCATGGAAAATAATTAATTAATCAGACAGAACAATCAGAACCTAGAATACAACATTCCACGTAATATAGATCTAATGCGCAGAAATTCACAGATCAGAACAAGGACTGAGTTTCTACATTACATTTTTTTCCCGTTTACACTCAAACGAAAAGGGATTACAACAGATCAAGGACCATTTTTGAGCCTAGGTAAGGGGTTATCTTGCACAGTATTTGATCACGAGGAGAAAACAGACTTAGTCTAATTTAACTTGTTAACATAAGCAGTTTGACGAAGCCAAACTGCCAATCTGACATCTTTTGAAATATAAGCACAAATATAGTCAAACAACCTAGCAATAACGTAAACAGTGAGCGACCTGTTGAACGTAAACTGTCAGCAAGCAAACTGTTTTGGATTTAGCACATAGGTATAACATGAGTCATTCAAACCGCTCTCCGATTGTTTTAACACTAACAGCACTGCAGCCTACATAAACACAAAAAATGAAGTTTTTCAATTGCAATTTACCTTTCTTTGTCTCTTGGAAATTTGAAAAAAGGACTTGCCAACACAACTTTTCTTGTATCTGGCATTATGGCAATTGATGGTTGTGCAAAAGTCACCGCCCTGTTTTACTCGGTCGCCTTTTGTCTTTCTGCCACGAGCCATTTTTAGCATGTCGACAAGGGAGCGTAACTCGTATCTTCCGTCTCGCGATTCTGTACCAAGTTCCCCCTCTTTCTATATTAAGCTCTTTGATTGACATAGTTGAACAGTTAAAATAAGACAGTGCAAATCGAAGGAATCGCTTTCGTTATTACATATTTTAATTTAGATTAATATTTCTGTGTTGGTTTGTTGTCCCTTGCTGAATTCCACACGAAAACTATCTTTTCCCATTTTAACTTACACCCCCACCCTCCCCAGCTCCAGCCCCACACCCCCGGACAGCCGTCCATAAGTCGTCATGGAGACGTTTGTCTTACCAGAGTTGTCAAGTACAAAATTCAAAGTATTTATTTGAGTGGTTGGACAAGCTCTCTCTCTCTCTCTCTCTCTCTCTCTCTCTCTCTCTCTCTCTCTCTCTCTCTCTCTCTCTCTCTCTCTCTCTCTCTCTCTCTCTTTCTCTCTCTCTTTGTCGAACATGGCCTTTTCAAAATTTAGATTTTCTTCTTCTTTGTGTTTCCCTTCCCCCCTCCCCTCCACCTCCCAATGGGTATTACCTATTGCTATCGTACTTACAGGTAAATAGCAATTACGTTACTTGAGTGAACATTATGAATATGCACTCATCGTCAAGATCTATTGTTTCTGGACACAGCCACATGATAACAAGTGATATTTCACGAAAGTGAAAAGGTCCTTTTAGCCTTTCGTGTAAAGCCACCAGAAATCCACGGGAAATAACTGAAAAAGATACTTTTTTTTATGAACACTTGCAGTAGGTCCATTGTCCCTTATTGGATTCCATTACGCTCACATATGTTGATTGATTATTTTTGTTTATTAACTCGGGTATTATAAACTCTTTAAGAATACCTCTCTTATAACCCAATTTGTGTATATTGATTGAAATGTTACAGTATTATTTGTTGATGTCCGTGTGTGTAAGTTCACGTGTGTGTGAGTGTGTGTGTGTGAGAGAGAGATAGAGAGAGAGGGTAAGAGAAAGAGACAGAGAGATAGTGAGAGAGTCCATTGCGGATAAGAGATAACATGTGAGCCTTCGTGTCCTAATTATTTCAAACCAACCCTTTAATAGGAAGGATAAATCATAAAAGTAGATCATGAATTGTACATGTTGTACTATCGTCATTGTGGAAAACCAAAAAGCTCACAAAATTAAAGCAAACAAAGACATGAACAAAACCTAAACAATATGGTGGATTTTAAAAAAAAAAGATGGTTTGTCTTGCAAAGCCATGCAACAGCTTAGGAATAAATCTCTTCTTTACTTCTCATTTGAAAGTGCAGTCCAGTCAAAACGTTGGTTTCCCAGTTCTCCATTGATTCGGATTCATCTCAGTACAAAAGGTATAATTATAATGTGTTCAACTTATAACACCCTTATTTAGTCATAAACGCATTTCATCATGTATAGCGAAAGTGAAGTCTAATTTGCTTTGTAAGTTTCTAAGCTAGGTACTCTTTTTCTGCCAAACAGTCAAATCTCTCCTTCAGCTTTTCACTCTCCTTCATAATCACTGTTACTGTTGATGTGGAAATTCCAAATTGTTCAGCAATTTCTTTTTGTGTGTGGATCTTTTCATCTTCAAGTGCGTGAATTAGATCTATTTTAGGCTTCAGGGTAAGCGTGACGCGCCGATATTGTCAGTAACTCTCATAAAACTTTAATACAGTAATCTCCCTTGAAACTGTATTATAAGCGGCAGCAAAACTCGCCAGGGGCCTTAGAAAACACTTTATTATAAGCGGACTTTACTATAGTTTTTAAAAATTATATCCGATTTTTAAAAACAGACAAAGAAGCATTTTGGTCGGGACCAAGACTGGACTTTACTAAAACCGAATATTTACTTAATCCGGCCTTCAGTATATCCAGAGTTCACTGTAAATCTTTTGTGTGAAAGATGGTGATTAGTTCTAATAATAAAATTTTAGGGAAAGCAAAGGGCTGGCCTCGTGGCGCAGTGGATAATGGTTTCCTATGCCGAAGGTCGCGGGTTCGATTTGAACTTTTCCTCCAACTCAACTTAAATCCGATTTCTTCATTTGCCAACAACTACAACGAGGACGAAAATTGAAAGCTACGCGATGACAAAAACTTATTTCGGTAGCCACGACGGAAAGTTTCGCCAAAATATCATTCCGATTTCGAAGAAAAATAACGGAATATAATAAACGCTACCTGAAGCATGCGCTATTAGTCGCCTCAACAGGCGATAAAGCATGCTCCCATGCTTCAGAGCACTGCTTTCTATACGCTTCAAGCTCTATAGTCACGGAAAAAGCGCAATTTCACTGCAGTGAACTCATGAAAATAGAAAAATGTAAGTTTCGTCTCCTCTAGGGGACGATTTAGGTCAAACTGTATTAGTTTCTAGGTCAACTGTCTTTTACGAACCGTTTTACAATGTTTTTGAACCGTTTGTTGACGCCGGATAGTGTCCTCACTTGCGCTTTTTCCGTGACTATAGAGCTTGAAGCGTATAGAAAGCAGTACTCTGAAGCATCAGAGCATGCTTTATCGCCTGTTGAGGCGACTAGTAAAACATGCTTCTGGCAGCCTTCGACCAATGTGTACCGGGTGGTTTGTGAAGTGTTGGAAAGAAATGGTGTATCTTAGTGGTTTTTTTTAATTGAAATAAAACCACGTTCTGGGGTAAGTCGTGAAAGTCATTACATTACATTACATAATTGTTGCTTTAGGTCCAGCGGACTCTTCCGAGCCAAATCAGGACCGGACAACCCCCGATCCGCATAAAAGATCTGCTGAAACAACCCTAGTGGGAAAACTGAATGCCCTCCACCAGCCAGTCACTTTACAATAAAGACATCCCACGCAGGGGACGGCTGAGGCTTCACCCCAACTTATCGAACCCCCGTTTACAAAAACAAAATAGAATACAAACATCATTATAAATTATCAACAAAACACATACATATAAAATGCCTACATTGCTAAATAATAACATCATAGGAAGCCCTAGTGACCACCTGGCAGAAAGCGTCCAATATTCCCAAGCTGATCCAACAGACCTCATACACAAACAAGGAGTCTTGTCCCGGAAGAGTTTTCAAGAAAAAAGGTAGGAGACTGGTCTAGCGAAGACGATAGTATAGCAGATTGATAAAAGAGCAGGAATGAGAAAGAGCAAATGAGAAAGACAGTGACAGTGGGAATTTAAAGCACTAAATTTCCAGAAAGTGGGGATACTATTTATACTGAAACCCCCGGCACCCCAACGGGGGAGTCGTGAAAGTCAAGGAAGTACTTCATAAGTAGTGATCACCCGGTAACATCAGATTTGCGACAAATATGTTTCGCCAAAAATACACACATTCTTAATCTTGAGGCTTTTAAACTTTTATTTTTTGTTAACCAATTAGATTTGAAATGTTTTTTGTACACACAATCATACCATTATGATGTCAGTACCACGTATGGATTGATAGTAATAATCTGACAAACACGGCTTTTCACCAAGTTAGGACTTTGTGAGTGAAGCGCGATCTTCGCCCAGGTTACAACCTCACTAATGAGTTCAAACCTTTGTCCTGGTTACGACCTCGCGAATGACGTGACGTAGTCTTGGGTCTTTTGCCCAGGTGATGACCTAGAGACTTAAACGAGGTCATTACCTCAAAAATGTCAAGACTCTTTCACCCAGCTTGAATGTCACCTCGTGGTACGAACTCGCGAACGATGTGCGACCTGTGCCCAGGTTAAGTGTCTTAGTGGCTGGAGTGAGAGGTTTTTGTCCTGGTCGTGAACAGGAACCTTTTTTCCTTGGTTATGACCTCGTATATGGCACAATGCCTCTGCCGTGGTTTCAACCTCTCCAACAAAAGTGCGAGGTGATAATTATTATGAACAACGCCAACAAACAAACAAACAAGCTGCTAAAGTTAGGTGCGTAAGATAAAAGTGGCCAAGGTTCACTGTCCATCTCAGCAATATATGATTGCTCATGTGGTTCAGTGTTGATTTAGGTCCTTATCTCTTCTTTCCTGGAGGGTATATCTCCGTCTGCCATATCGTCAATGGATGGTATTCACAACTTTCCGGCACCTCTCATAAAAACTCGTGGGTATCGCCATTATAAATTAAAACGAGGTTAGAATGAAACCAAGTTCCGGTCTGGCTTGTTTTGCTTTTATCAAAGCTTGATGCGTGACTTTTAAATATGGCAAATTGCCGAAAACGACGATTGTTAGAGCCAGAAAACGAGTGGGATAAGTGTAAAAACGGTGGAAGAAGTACACGCTCAGTGAAAGGATGCAAAAAACAATCGTAGAGGCCTGTATTTGTGGCGACTTCGGAGGTGCGTCGATCATCGACAGAAAGTGAAACAGGACCTGAAGACTCTTATAGTTTTCCATAGCTTCGCCGTCGCAACCTTCACAAAACACGAAGTAGTTGACTTTGTTAGGCGAGCGTTGTGGCCAAGTGGGCTAAGGCGGGACTAACTTGCCTTGTCCACAAGCCAGAAACCAATGGCGCCTGACAGGTGTGGGTTCGAGCCAGCATTTGGGCGTTATGTTTTTCCGAATATTTTTCAAAAATTCACAAATAATGTTAGGTAGGTAGGGTTTAGGCGCGCCACTGGCGATAGAAAGGGATAATAAACTAAACTGCAGCAAAAAAATATATTTATATGTGAGGGTACGATACAGGTGGCCAGTGACACATGTTATTATTCTTGAATATTTGGACATAACTCACTAAAACACGCGGAGAAAGAAACCGGAAGTATGTTTCATTGAGGGGATTCCCGTTGGTGCATAGGATAGCAGAAAAGTGTGAATAGACGTTAAACATCAATGTTCATTCTTATACAAATACAAAGGAGGGGGGGGGAAGAGAGAGAGAGAGAGAGAGAGAGAGAGAGAGAGAGAGAGGTGAGAGAAAGAGCGGGAAGGAGGGAGAGAGAGAGAGAGAGAGAGAGAGAGAGAGAGAGAGAGAGAGAGAGAGAGAGAGAGAGAGAGAGAGAGAGAGAATATCAGAATGCGAAGTAAGACAGGTAGTTTTTTTTCTGGAGATAGTAACAGATGGGAGATTTTAGAACAATGGCTGTGACGTAATTTGTTTCTTGTTTCGATCAGTTCCGGAAAAAGGGCCTAGGGCGGTAAACTCCACATTTGGCGACGCTTAATTTTTTTAACCTTCGCTTGATAAACAGGTCTAATTATCAGAAAACTAACATATACATAACGCAAATCACTCAATCAATTAATAATCAATCAGTCAAATCATTGGCCACAGCGACAACACTAGCGTGTCTGCACGCATCCAACTACAAACAAAATCAACGCATGCATTCCTAGTAATGAATATCGATTGGACAATCCATGTTCTTTCTAAACGTCATATTTAGACTCTTTCTGTCTCTTTTTTTTTTCTGCTCGCTCTCGCTCTCCCTCTCTTTCGCTCTCCCCCTCTCTCGCTTTCCCTCTCTCTCAATCTCCCCCTCTCTCGCTTTCCCTCTCTCTTGATCTCCCCCTCTCTCGCTTTCCCTCTCTCTCGCTTTCCCTCTCTCTCGATCTCCCCCTCTCGCGCTTTCCCTCTCTCTCGATCTCCCCCTCTCTCGCTTTCCCTCTCTCTTGATTTCCCCCTCTCTCGCTTTCCCTCTCTCTCGATCTCCCCCTCTCGCGCTTTCCCTCTCTCTCGATCTCCCCCTCTCTCGCTTTCCCTCTCTCTTGATTTCCCCCTCTCTCGCTTTCCCTCTCTCTCGATCTCCCCCTCTCTCGCTTTCCCCCTCTCTCGCTTTCCCTCTCTCTCGCTTTCCCTCTCTCGCTTTCCCTCTCTCTCACTCTCCCCCTTTCTCGCTCTCTCTCCCTCCTCCTCCACATCCTCCTCCTGATCCCATCTTCCCCTACCCCCCCCCCCCTTTTTTTATTTTCACACTTATCATCATCGTTATCACCACCTTCTTCCTCCTCCTCCTCCTCCTCATCATCATCATTAAAATCACCACCACCATCACCAACAATACCACAACCATCTTGCAGGTTTCGCACCAATGTTGATGTTGATGGATTTCGGTTGTGGCCAACAGCTTGGAGAAGATTGGGTCTCGCCAGGTCTTTCTTGTCCAAGACACAACATGACATGTCTGAATAGAGCAATGCGTCCCAAGATAAAGCACAGGCGCGCGCGCACGTTCACAGGCACACACTCACACACACCCAAACACGTTATTTTAGTACGAAGGAGAGAGAAAGAGGGAGAGAGGAGAAGAAGAAGAAGAAGAAGAAGAAGAAGAAGAAGAAGAAGAAGAAGAAGAAGAAGTAACAGTTAAACGATGAACAAAAAAACAACATTAAGATGAATGAATTTAGTTGTCTTTCCCAGCCATACAAGGGCCTAGCACCCCAAACGAAAAACTCCCTCCTCTTTCTCTTCCTTCTCCTAATCCTTCTTCTTCTTCTTCTTCTTCTTCTTCTTCTTCTTCTTCTTCTTCTTCTTCTTCTTCTTCTTCTTCTTCGTCTTCTTCTTTTGCTTCTTCTTTTTCTCCTCCTCATCCTCCTCCTCCTCCTCCTTCTTCTTCTTCTTCTTCTTCTTCTTCTTCTTCTTCTTCTTCTTCTTCTTCTTCTTCTTCTTCTTCTTCTTCTTCTCTTCTGCTTCTTCTTCTTTTCTTCTTCTTCTTCTTCTTCTTCTTCTTCTTCTTCTTCTTCTTCTTCTTATACCCTTTGGTGTAATGAGCAATCTTGCCACTGTAGATTGTTCTAACCTATAAAGGGAAAAGTGAAAGCCCCAGTTGAAAACCTGTCTTGCCTTTGTAGGCATGACTGATTCACTGCGGCAACAGTACCCCCGTTGGAGTGCCGGGGGTTTCAGTATAAATAGTATCCCCACTTTCTGGAAATTTAGTGCTTTAAATTCCCACTGTCGCTGTCTTCCTCATTTGCTCTTTCCCATTCCTGATCTGTCCTATCACTCTGCTATACTATCTTCTTCTTCGCTAGATCAATAACCTACCTTTTTTCTTGAAAACTCTTCCGGGACAAGACTCCTTGTTTGTGTATGAGGTCTGTTGGATCAGCTTGGGAGTGTTGGACGCTTTCTGCCGGGTGGTCACTAGGGCTTCCTATGATGTTATTATTTAGCACTATAGGCATTTTATATGTATGTGTTTTGTTGATGATGTATAATGATGTTTGTATTCTATTTTGTTTTTGTAACCGGGGATTCGAGTAGTTGGGGTAAAACCTCAGCCGTCCCCTGCGTGGGATGTCTTTATTGTAAAGTGACTGGCCGGTGGACGGCATTCAATTTTCCCACTAGGGTTGTTTCGGCAGATCTTTTATGCGGATTGGGGGTTGTCCGGTCCTGATTTGGCTCGGAAGAGTCCGCTGGACCTAAAGCAACAATCAATCAATCAATCAATCAATCAATCTTCTTCTTTTCTTCTGTGTCACGCTACGCAGTTTGCAGTCGTGCGCCTATATGTACATAGTTTAAGCATCAGCCAGTACATAGAGGTTAAAAGTTACCGTAGTAAGGGGAGAGTATTGGGTTAGAATTAATTAAGTTTATAATTAATAAAAGTAGCGAGTGAATCACGCCCGTGCTAGAACGTGCTAATGTGGGAAAGCAGTAGTTGGCTATTTTGTTGCGAGAAGTTTGATTGCTGCCATGTGATTTGCTAAGTGTGAAAGGCGTGCTAGATTCGCGAATGTTTCTAGGAACGAATTATAATTGAATTGAGTATATTCAAGAACATTCTTAGATAGCCGTATAAAATCCCTTGCACGACCTATTTTGGTAGGGAAGAGAGCTTTTCACATCACTTGTAGTAAAGACCAGTGTACAGTAAAGATCGGTGGATCTGTGTTTTTCAAGGTGTCAGATAGTGGCAGGTTCTGAGAAGAAGTTTTCCCAGTAACTGTCAACAAAAAGGAGCTTATGCAGCAGCGGAGGTTTATTAAACGAACACTTTGAAAGTGTTTGTTGTACTTTTTTTTATACCTAAGTCGATCTAACAACTGCTGTGTGTTTACGACGAAATTCGAGTTGTGTACGTGCAACGTCGAGTGCCCTGTGACGCAGCCTATGACATCCATGTGCCTATATATCACCTTGACTATCATCTAGATATCTGTGCCTGAGTGTTTGTGTGCGTCGTTTGTCTGTCCGTGTCTCCTTCAGGCCGGAGGTTTCCACTGGTATTCATGTACCAAACCAAAACCAGATTCAGTGTTGACTGTTCCACATCCTAGCTGGGGCCGTGTGTTGTGAAGCGTTCTGAGACGCCTTTCCTCTGGTCGACCTTTGGTTAAGGTTCTTGTTATCGAGGAAAAAGCCTTATTTTATGTAAAACTGTTTATAATTGTTTACATAACACACACACACACCCCGCATTTACACAACAAATAACTATAACAGTCAAAGAACATTTTTGCAAAAGAAATATTCATTTACATGTGATAACTTGAAAATTACAGTGGATTGAAATATATTTAATTAGAATTGAATAATAATCTTTGACTTTGAAGTATTACATACTTGATAGAGTAAGTAACTTGAAGATCCGTTGGATCTCATATTTGATATGATGATGGTGGTCGTTGTTGTCAGGGTGGCGACGTGGTGATCGTCCTTAACGCTCATGCAATAGGACGTTAAGCATCGTTTTTCGTGTATAGTTTGTCTGGGGGAATTATTTCGCCAGACCATTATTAGTTATTAGTTTGAGTAATTTTCTTACAAATTCTATTTGTATAAAATATAAATTTTCTTTATTGTTTTATATAATAGAAAAGAGTTGTTAATAGCTATTTAAAGTTTAAGGGAAACAAGGTTCGATATATATAAAGATTTAAAGCATTTGCTTACATTTATTCACCTTGTTCGTAGTAAGCTGAGCCAGATATAATTATTATAAATCTTTTTTACATTCTGTAGTTATTTATTGCCAATTTTGATTTAGATTATCATTATTATTTTTAGTGAATAATTGTTTTATGTATAGTTTTGGGTTGTATTAGTGGGATTGAGGGTTGGGAAGGGAAAAAAGGGAGTTAATTTCAAGTGTGAATGTGAGAGTGAAATAAAAGTAATTGTCTTGTCACTTCTGGTCTTGTCTTTTAGATTATATTTAGGTGTTGGTTTTTTTCTCGTGTGGAAGTTGCACGCATTGTCGAACCGCTGTTCAGGCAGTCGGGACGTGACATTCTGCTTCTTCTTTTGCTTCTTCTTTTTCTCCTCCTCCTCCTCCTCCTTCTTCTTCTTCTTCTTCTTATTCATCATCATCATCACCACCTTCATTATCATTATCATCATCATCATCATCATCATCATCATCATCATCATCATCATCATCATCATCATCATCATCATCATCATCATAGTTATCATAATTATAATTATACTGTCGAATAAAAAAGGGCAAGCTTCTCGTTAGCTTACTAAAGCTGTTTGTAGTAGTAGCGCTGGTAGTATTACTAGTAGTAGTAGCAGTAGTCATCATCATCATCACCACCTTCATTATCATTATCATCATCATCATCATCATTATCATCATCATCATTATCATCATCATCATCATCATCATCATCATCATCATCATCATCATCATCATCATTATCATCATCATCTTTATCATCATCATCATCATCATCATCATCATAATTATAATTATACTGTGGAATAAAAAAGGGCACTCACGGCAAAATAAAAGAAATGTTTCGTAATGTAGTTAAAGAACGACCAAAAACAGACTCTAAGCAACTTCCATAAAATACCCAACAGTCTCTCTGACAATAGTGGCACAGGATTTTCAAACTGAAAACAAAACGTGCAGTTTATTAACACGTGTAATAATAATAATAATAATAATAATAATAATAATAATAATAATAATAATAATAATAATAATAATTAATGTATCAATATTTTTCTGATTATTTATGTTATACTTGACAATAATTATAAAGTTATTATAATAATTGCGATCACAGTTTTATTTGAACTGTAAAAAAAAGAATGTCGACAATAATTAAACTCGAAGTTTTTGCCATATGTTCAAACACTTAATTGAGCGAACAAAATAACATCTAACAATACAAAACTAGGAACCCAGAAGGTAAGATTCTTTAACAGCATTCTAATGCTAACATCAGAAAATGTTTCTCCACTAATAGTTTCTTCACACTGGCACAGTTTACCACGAACTATAAAAACTGCACAGAATATTGATTGTTTTAAAAATCAGTTGGACGCAATGCCAAAATTCAGAGATTTATTCTATTGCATTGCTTTGATGAGTAATACAAATAGGAAAATTGCATGCATATAGATCCAAGCAAAGTGTAGATGAGGTAGCTCATTTATGAAGGCTTCACGGCCTGTTTCGTCCTCAAAATACTAGGCTACTACTACAAGTACTACTAATAAAATACACTTAAAGTTTTTCCTTCAAATTTAACCTATAACAGTAGCATCAAAGTAGAGTACCCTTATAATGTGTTAGCGACCACAGAGAAATAATGGATCAGTATTCATTTCAAGATTATATAGTATATCTCAGTATTACTACTTACTGAACGTTGTACATTATACCAGCAACGTGCTCTTACCTGCTCTATGAACGTTTTAAAGGTCATTTGAGAACCTGAAACCAAGCAAGGCGGGTACATTACATACAAATAAAACTCAAGCAACCCAGGCACTTCTGGCAGCACAGGCCAGTCATACAAACATTTTCTTGTTTCAGAGGGTGCCGATGCTCCACTAATGACATCAAAACTGGTTTTTGCACTAGTAAAATGGGCCATTTCTGTCATGTCAGTTTTTTCCACATTTGATTCTTCTGCGGTCGTTCTTCGTCGTTCAGTCAATGTAGATTTTCCTGGTGGTATAGGCTGCTCTGCTATTTCTTCTATCCTTTGTACAGTTCGCCGCTTGAGGTTTGCGAATCGTTCTTGTTTGATTGCCCATATCCGTTCCAGTGCAAAGAAAAGACATCGCATCGGTACAAAGTCTGTCATTCTCGCACTATTAAAATATTGCAGGAAGTCCTTGAACTCTATAATCTTGTACTGTAACAAAAGGCATAAACATATATTAATTATACTTTGTTTACGCAAATAATGGAAGGCTTGAACATAATTATAAAGGTATCGTTTTGTACTATATTCCTTGTTTATGCTAGTTTCATTGAAATGACAAACCTATTTGAAATAAAAGGATTGATCAGTCATCAATGGCAGCTATTACGACTTTTTATTATAAATGTTCAACAAAGAACAGCTTCAGTTCAAAACACATTTATTACCAGGATTTCATTGTTTACGAGAATTCTTGTTTTAATTCTAGGATACTCAGAAACTGAATGTAGACTAAATAAATGAGTAAAGCTACTAAGTACTGTATATTTAGTGCTACGCAAATGCCTTGAAATAATCAGACTAAATTGAGACGAATCGCCTCAGGTCGCATAGCAAGTACTCCCGATGCTGCGTACTTAAATATGAGATTATTTACCAAAAAGTCAAATTTCATAGTTACTATGTGACTCTGGAAGTACATCATTGGAAGAAAGACGACCCATACAGCAGGCACGCTTGTCAGGTTAGAGACAACATAAAAGGGTACAGGGACCAGCAGCAGCAACAGCAGGAATTGCCAAGATTGCCAGTACAGGGTAAGCAAAACACCAAGCAAGATGTAGCCATATTTTCTCAGCTGAAAAACAACATTACACACAATGATCATCATACATTGAAAAAATAACTTTTCAGAAGGTACCAGAATACATGTATCGTTTTCACAATGTTTGAGAAAATAACATCATGTAATGCATGGCGAGGTGGCTCCATTTTACACTACTACTACTATTACTACTACTACTACTAGGCCTACTACTACTACTACTACTACAGGATGCTATCACGCGCTTTTCCTTCAATCGAACTCAAAGGGCGGCGATCTAAAGAGAGTCTACAGAAGGAAGAAGAGAATCAATTTTTATTTTTGCAAATTATATTGACTGCATACAATACATTATTAAAGAAAGGGAGGAAATTGGAGCAACCCTGTGAAAACGCTCGGTGTCATGAAGAGCCTCGTACCTAAGTCGCATCACGTCAGTTCGTCCCACGCGAGGTTTGAACCCGCGACCTTTGGCACAGGAAACCAGCACCATATCCACTGTGGTACCAAGCCACTCGACATTGAGTAAGCATTGCCGACAGTTAGTTAGTCATTGTTTATAGGGTCCAGCGGACTGCAAAGAGCCGAATCAGGACCATAAAATCAAGACCACAACTTGGTTGAAAGTGGACTCACCCTTGATCCGCATAAAAGATCTGCCGAAACAACCCTAGTGGTAACACTGAAGGCACTCCACCAGCCGGTCACTTTACAATAAAGGCATCCCACGCAGGGTACGCTGAGGCTAATTTATTGAACCCCCGTTTACAAAAACAAAATAGAATATAAACAGCATTATAAAATATCAATAAAACACATACATATAAAATGCTTATATCGCTATATAATAATATCATAGGAAGCCCTAGTGACCATTTGGCAGAAAGCGTCCAATATTCCCAAGCCACAGGCGCTTGTATCTGTATCTGGCCTATGCCCGTGACGCGTTTCCCTTTGGCTATAGGCGCTCCCGTGTCCAGATACAAGCGCCTGTGTCCCAAGCTGACCCAACAGACTCAATACACAAAGGAGGAGTTCTGGGAGAGTTTTTAAGAAAAAGGTAGGTGGTGTGGCGAAGAAGATAGTAGATTGTTAGAACAGATTAGAAACGAAAAGGAACAAATGAGAACAACAAGCCACAGTGGTATTTAAAGCACTAAATTTCCACAAAGTGGGAATATTATTTATACAGAAATCCCCGGTACCATCATGGGGATACTGCCGACAGAGCCATAACAATACACACACACACCCACACACACACCCACCCACCCACACACACACACACACACACACAGAAGTATGTAAAACACCACACACTCACCTCCACACACATGCCCACCACACCCACACACACACACACACCCACACACCCACACACCCACACAAATAATAATGCATCGATCGACGTGTTTGGTGTTGTCTAAAACTACAATATGAAGTCTTCGAAACTGAAACTTTGCTACAAATATGGAAAGAGTTGATTTTTATTACCTTTACAGAAGGATTGAAGTACTGTAAGCCACGGGACAAAACGATGTAAACAAGCATCGGAGGATAAATTGCCCACATGTAATAATTCAGGTAGGTATACCAAAGCCCGTCTGCAATATCCTGTAGAAATGAAGAATATTCAAATATTATTCCCTTTCAACAAACTTCGGGACCATTTTTGACCCGAAGCCGATTTTTTACCTACCAAAATAATAATAATAATAATAATAATAATAATAATAATAATAATAATAATAATAATAATAATAATAAATACTACTACTACTACTACTACTACTACTACTACTACTACTACTACTACTACTACTACTACTACTACTACTAAATAATAATAAATACTACTACTACTACTAATAATAATAATAATAATAAATAATAATAATAAATAATAATAATACTAATAATAATAATAATTATTATTTTTTTAAATTATTATTATTATTATTACTTGTATTATTATTATTATTATTATTATTATTATTATTATTATTATTTTTATAAATGAATAAAAACATAAAATTTAAAAAAACTATATATTTATGTTATTTCGTTAAGAAAATATTTTATATGGCAATTTTTTCTCCCATTTTGATCGAATTTTCATTTTAAAAGACAAATATCATTTTTACCTCATAAGTCGATGTACGGCGATTGTTCAAAACATTCAAGTCTGTCAATGGTTAGCAATGTACAACTAGACACATTAATAGTTTCTTAAGTGTTAACGGATATGACAATATTAGAATTAAAGATACAAGTAGCAATGCTCAATGTCTACCCCTAGCAGTATGCTTGCTCTGGTGGACTAGTGTTGATTTATGTCCTTAACCCCTCAACCCCGAGATGGTTATCCCCGTCTGTCGAATCGCCAATGGTGGTGTGGAGGTTAAACTTCAATGCTCATTCATTCTGTTTAATTCTGAAGAGCTCTTAGACCATAGCAATATCCGTTGGAAATAATAATCGTATACTGAAATAGTCACTAAGGAGTTTCTATAAAGCATCCAACATATTGCCACGGCTGCATGGAAAAATAACGGTATACGAATCACCAACCATCCAATCAACAAAGGGGCAACATATCCTACGCGTTGAGTTTTTAGTGACAGATACAAATACAGCTTCAGATCTTTATTTCGTCCTTAAGCATTACAAGGACACCTGCGTGCCGCACACATCACATTAACCTATGTTGACAAAACACCAACATACTGGAACAGAAGGTAAACGGCAGTGGCTACTGAAAGGTCAACAAGTATTAAAATAATGGCATACACTGATTACTTTTACAGAACAGGATGGATATAGTGGATTATAAATATGGAGAGGATATGTATGCTGAAGCAGGAAAAGAAGACAGGATGTGTACGTTGAAGAAGAAGAAAAACAAGAAGACAACAACGACTACGATGATGATGATGATGACGATGATGATGACGCTGATGACGATTATGATGATGATGGCACGTTTTGGGACAATTTGATGAAACATGATCAATCTTACAGCACGGAAACTTGAACATCGTTTTCGAATACATTAAATAAAGTATCAATTCAAAATGATGACCTACAGTATCAATACAGACACCAGAAGATACAGCATCACACTTAGCATTATAGAAATTAGTATCACAAGAAAGTTTGTTTTTGTAAACACACATACACACACACACACCTACACACACACACACACGCACACACACACACACACACAAACACACACCCACACACACGCACACGACACAAAATAAAGTGATTGTTAAGTCACAGACGAAATTTTTGTGTGAATTCTCGCGACTAGCAGAATTAATGACGTAATAATGATGTGTATTTGGTTTATGACATTATTGTCGTATGCATTCTCTATGAATTCTCTGGCTTCCAGAGAACCGACAAAAGTCTTTCAGGGGGCATGGCACCGTGCTTCAATAGAGCCGATTATTCAACAGAGCCGAATTCAGAAGATCAGCTTTTTTTTTTTTTTTTTTTTTTTTTTTTTTGTAAAACACGTACAAAGAACAAGGTTGGCCGGGATTTAGCCTTAGCTTCCAAAGAGCCAAAGAATATTCAGTTAACACAAAGAAAGATCAATCCGAAAGACTGCTATATAAAGAATGATGACACTCCGCGCCAAGCGCCCCAAGCGGTCGTCGTGTTAGAAAACTCAGGGAAGGCAATCCGATGCATAGTGACCAGTAAACAAACCTCGAATGTCGAATGCGGCTAATCGGTTGCGTTTTAAACTAAACGATCCAGAATGTGCATTAAATACGCACAAAGGCTTGTGAAACAATAAGTACATGATCCTTTTGGGTAATAAAATAATGTGCAAGGATATAGGTGCAAAAGAATTGTTGTATATAGATCAGATATATGTCGATGGGTTTCAAAATGACGAAGCATGAGGCAAACTTGGTGACCCAAAATCGATAGTCTGGCACTCCAAAAAAAAGTTCATCGAGATGGCAACAACAAAAAAATCTAGCGTAATAATAGATCTGCTTATGTTTTTTTCTTTAGTAAACATATTTTTTTTAGTAAACAAATTGATAACAAACACCAAAAGTTTCAGAATGACGAAGCACAAGACCAAATTAGGTGACCAAAAACCGATAGTCTGGAACTGCAAAAAGTTCATATCGAGGGTAAAAATTGCCAGCGTAAAAATGGACCATTGCTATGCTAACTGATCATTAAAATCATGCCAAATTCATCGATTTGAAGTCGCTGCATATCCAGATATGCAATGAACGCTGCTTTCTACCAGTGGCGGCAATGACAGCATACTGTACAGGCATAGATCCCGCACGCCGTTGACTATCCCTAAAAGCATTACCTCAAGACCGATATAAAAAAAGACTGCCGATGAACATGCTATCGTTTGTTATTCGAGAAAGGCTATACTAAACAAAATTTGACCTGACCAGGGTTTAACAAGATGCGAAGCAGCAGTGCAGTAGATGTAGGCCTGTTTTATGGTTGAGTTCAAAAACGGTATATAGATCTAGCTTTAATGTTATCGACACTACCGTGTACATTGCTTTCCAGACAACAAACAGCGAATACAACCACATTATTATTATTATTATTATTATTATTATTATTATTATTATTATTATTATTATTATTATTAATTTTATTATTATTATTATTATTATTATTATTATTATTATTATTATTATTATTATTATTATTATTATTATTATTATTATTATTATTGTTCTTCCTAACATTACAAAAGGGTCTATGACGCTGACATGCGTGAAATGTGAGACCCACTGTTACCACGCCCCTCTCGACTGATCATTGTAAAATTCCCAGTGAGTGTTGCCCCATTGAAAAAACTTTCCTCCTACCCCTACCCCCGCATCCACCCACCCACACACCACCCAAAAAAAATCCCAGCCCCTTCCCCTCCCCCCCCCTCCAAACCACGCCCCACCCCCAACAACAACACAAAAACAACTTTGGAAAATGTATGGTTATTTGGTAAATTAATAAATTCCGTTATTTGTGTGCCTCTTCATAATAGCAAGAGCTAGCCAACCAAACTTCTGGAGCTAAAAATAAAATCCAGCAAAGATGGTAAACAGACAGAGCACCGTTAAAACAATTGCTCGTAAGCTGTTGTTTTTTAAATTTAAATTTTAGGGTGATAAATAACATAGCCCCTACCTTTTCCCCAGGCACCAAAGACGCACACCTCAAGAACCGTGGTTCACTCAGGAATAGGATCAAAGATCACACGGATGTAACCGTTAAAACAGGGGAAATCACTCCCTGTCACAGCCGACTTGGAAAATACCAACTTTAGCGATTGGTTCGAGCCACGAAAAGCCTACTTTCTCATTGTTTAAAAGGAGTAACAATGCGAATGGTAGGCTTAAAAACTGTTTCGCCAAAAGTAAACAAACCCTTCGAATTTGGGATCTTTTAGGTATTTGTCAAAATGTGGGTCAAGCGAGTCAATGGCTTGGTCGCGGACTGTTTAAAATCGTGAGCGAGGTAGGTGTGAGCATGTTTTCAAATGAATAGGATAATCTCGCTTCAAATTCCTTTCTAAATCAAGTTGTATGGTTCTCTTTTTTTTTTTTTGGTAGTATAAAGGTACCCAACTGAGAAGCGCTTTACTTAATTTGAAGCTTACCTCAGGGTAGAAAAGTGATAATGTCAAGCTGCCAATTTGTGCTTTCATCAATTTTACCTGCAACTGATATGCGAAACTCTAGTAGGCCTATTTATTTTATTTTTAAATGACTGTTTGTTGTGGATGCATCGATTTATTTTGTTTTCATAAATGGTAACATTCCCGCTGTTGACTAGTATTTTGTTATTATACATGTACATATTCGTTGAATGTGTCAAGAACGTCCAGCTGCACTATACTTTGATTAACGTAGGTTATAATTGTAATTTCTTGAAATTGGATTGAATTAACTAAACGCTGATGATTTGGAAGCAGTTTAGTGGTGTTTTTAATGCAGCAGTTAGTAATTATTGAAAGTCCCTATGAGCCAGGTTTTTGTAACGGTAGTAGTTTTGTCAATGATGCAGTTTATAAAGAAAAAAATAATTCTTACTTACACTTCTTCTTGTTCTTCTTCTTCTTATTGTAATTAATAATAATATTATTATTGTTCTTCTTCTTCTTCTTATTATTATTATTATTATTATTATTATTATTATTATTATTATTATTATTATTATTATTATTGTTAGTATATTATTGTTATTATTATTATTATTATTATTATTATTATTATTATTATTATTATTATTATTATTATTATTTTTACCACTACTACTACTACTACTACTACTACTACTACTACTACTATTACTACTAATACTAATACTACTATTACTACTACTACTACTAATTTATTTCATAACTTTTATTTAGCGCTTTTCCAACTCAGGAGCTCCTCAAGGCGCTGATTGATACAGGATCTAACACAAGCCGCCCGAGGCGCCCACCTGCAACCTTTGGGCGCATAGTCTGGCGCCCAGAAGACTGAGCACAATCCTGGGCGATCGTAGATTATGAATAATAATAATAATAATAATGATGATGATGATGATGATGATGATGATGATGATGATGATGATGATGATGATGATGATGATGATGATAAGGGACGTAGTGCGTGCTAAGCTTATTTATGTAGCCGTCAAGCACCCGTCCAGGACATGAGCGTCAGGATCTTTAAAGTCCTTGCGATGGAATGCGTGCGTGCAGAGACTAAACCTCGTTTAGAAAGTGCTTTCTCTGAGAAGACAGCCCGCATTTCGACAATGTGGGTTGGCGAATACAATCAAATAGTTTTGAGGGAAAAAATGTGACATTTGGAACGACAGACCGACCGACTGATCAGCGGACCGACAATCTGCCTGCGACCGAAGGATGGCCCATGATTTGAAGTACCAGTATACGAAAACTCAACACAATCGCTTCAGCCGTTTTTAGATATGAAGCAAAAACCAAAATGACTCTTGTGGCTTTGACCTTTGCGGTAAGGAGGTAGGCCATTACATTACATTACATAATTGTTGTTTTAGGTCCAGCGGACTCTTCCGAGCCAAATCAGGACCGAACAACCCCCAATCCGCATAAAAGATCTGCTGAAACAACCCTAGTGGGAAAACTGAATACCCTCCACCAGCCAGTCACTTTACAATAAAGACCTCCCACGCAGGGGACGGCTGAGGCTTCACCCCAACTTATCGAACCCCCGTTTACAAAAACAAAATAGAATACAAACATCATTATAAATTATCAACAAAACACATACATATAAAATGTCTACATTGCTAAATAATAACATCATAGGAAGCCCTAGTGACCACCTGGCAGAAAGCGTCCAATATTCCCAAGCTGATCCAACAGACCTCATACACAAACAAGGAGTCTTGTCCCGGAAGAGTTTTCAAGAAAAAAGGTAGGAGATTGGTCTAGCGAAGAAGACGATAGTATAGCAGATTGATAAAACAGAGCAGGAATGAGAAAGAGCAAATGAGAAAGACAGCGACAGTGGGAATTTAAAGCACTAAATTTCCAGAAAGTGGGGATACTATTTATACTGAAACCCCCGGCACTCCAACGGGGATCGGTCGGCCACTAACCTAGGTCATGTCCCCACCAAGTGTGGTCACAATCCGTTGAGTGGTTCTCAAGATATGGCGTTAAACGGACTGACTGACCAACCGACAGAATGTCAGACTGACATTTGGCTCATTCTGATTCTCCCCGACAAGATAAATATGGAAATACAAAACAACAACAACAACAACAACAACAACAACAACAACAACAAAACATTCTTACCTTGAGTTGAAATCACTGAAGCAGACGAGCAAGAAAGAGAGAGGGATGATCCAAAAAACAGCCAGCTGCGTTTGGCTGCAGCGTGCTTGAGTATTCCAGGAGTTTGCGCGTGTGTATCCTGTATGTTGCGCGTTAACTTTGTATTCTGGTTTGGTGGAATACGATGTCTGTTTTAACCAATAATCCAGTAGTTTGTTGAGGTCCCGAGACCTGTACTAGCCGGTAAACCCACTACAGTCCCAGGATGTGCAACTGGCTAATCTCGTCTAGCCAAACACTCAAATTTGCCTTGCATTGTGCACGGAGCTGCCCACGGTTTGGTAGGCCTGTGCACAATGAAAATTGTGTGGCTTCTATTCCTCCTGCTCCTCGTCCTTCTTCTTGTTTTTCCCACCGCTGTAGCACAGTGGTAGAGCGCAGCGTTCGCCTGGCACACTGCTGACATAGGTTCGATTCCCGTGATAGGCAAAACTAAAGTGGCCTCTTTTTTTTTCTTTTCACTATCCATCTTAGCAGTATGATTGCTCTGGTGGTTCAGTGTTGATTTAGGTCCCTAGCCCATTGGTCCCTAGGATTGCTATTTCCGTCCGCCGTATCTCCTATGGTGGGTGTAAACCTTTAACTTCAATGTTCATTCATTCATCCATTGTTGTTGTTGTTGTTGTTGTTCTTTGTTGTTGTTGTTGTTGTTCTTCTTCTTCTTCTTCTTGTTGACCAGCACACATTCAAGTGAAGTGCTGTGTAGTTGGATCTTAAACAGGAAAACACAAAATATATAATAATACACGTTTGTGGTCTTCTGAAAACATTCGTGGTAGGACTGGGGCCAGGGGAAAATAGTCACAGTCATGAGTTGGGTACAGTTTCCTTCATTATTTTGCTTCAGTGAAGAGCTTGTTGTTGTTGTTGTTGTTGTTGTTGTTGTTGTTGTTGTTGTTCTTCTTCTTCTTCTTCTTCTTCTTCTTCTTCTTCTGCTTCTTCTGCTCCTCCTCCTCCTCCTCCTCCTCCTCCTCCTCCTCCTCCTCCTCCTTCTTCTTCTTCTTCTTCTTCTTCTTCTTCTTCTTCTTCTTCTTCTATAGCGCTCTTCCAGCTGCTCAAAGCGCTGGCCGATACAGGATCGAACTGAAGGCGCCTGAATAGGCCGACGCCCAGACACCTGAGCACAAACCTGGACGACCAGGGTCAATGAAAGGAGATAATATACCTAGTGCTTACTGGCTGTAGTTGTGTGGCTGGCATTCACCCATCTGGTACATGAGCGTAGGGATCTTTGAAGTTCGTGCGATTTGAATGCATACGTGTACACAGGCACAATCTAGAGCTCTGTTTATTCTCTCATCTGAAGGGGGTATCATCATCCATGCCATCGAGAAAGTTCCAACAAAAATTTATCCGCCCGCGTTGGCTGTGTGTGTGCTGTCGTCGCCGTCCCAAAAATAGTAATAGATTTTGGAAGGTTACATCGCTGTTGACATCATCCATAGCTGGTAATGTTTTGAACTGTTCGGTACATTTCCGCATGCATGACCGCGCAAACAAAAAAACATCAAAAAACTAAAAAAGAACAAAATGTTGGTCTTTAAAGCGACCCACTTTGACCACGCCCCTTCCACAGATCCCTTTAACATTCACAGTGAGTGTTGCACCACTGAAAAAATAAGATTACAACCAAAAACAACAAAAAACTTCGAAAGTATATTAATTTTTTTAATTAAGTAAATTCCTTTTTTTTTGTGCCAATTAATTCCACAGCCGTGGGCTAGACAGGAAAATTCTGGAGCTAAAAATAGCAGCTACCAAAAGCCGGTAAGAGACAGAAGACGTAAAAACAATTGCTCGTAAGACAACGGAGACACACTCTTCAGCTTGGTCGTTCATTCAGAAATGTAGAGTCAAAGGTCACAGGGGAAATCACTCCCTGTTGGAAACCAAAATGGAAAGTTCAAACTGTAGCGGTTGTTTTGAACAAGGAAAGGCCACGTTATCATTGTGTAATGTCATAACAATGCGGATTTTAGGGGAAACCCGTTTTGGTCAAACAGTAAACAAAGCGTTGGACTTGGGCCTTTTAAAGCAGGCGTGTGCGTGTGGCACTGGCTGACACGTCAGGTTTGGCCTCCTCTCCTCTCCTCTCCTTAGTGTGGAATAGTTCACAGGCTTGTGGTTCTCCACTGCTGGGCAACACGCGCAGTCAGCACTGTTACAATTATGACTTTGTGGCCCTTAATCAAAATCTGTGCCCCGTCAAAAAAAAAAAAAAAAAAAAAAAAAAAAAAAAAAAAACACAACAACAAAACCTATGGTGGTTGGTGGTGGTGGTGGTGGTGACAGTTGTAATCGAAACGACGATGATAATGATGATGGTGATGATTACGATAATGGTGATGGTAGTTGTGAAGAAGAAGGAGAAGGTGGATGAAGAAGAGGAGAATAAGATTTATGATGATGATTTTTTTTTTGGGTGGCGGTAGTTGTAGTGTAGATGATGGATGTGATGTTGGTAGTGCAGGGGATGATGATGACGACGACGACGACGACGATGATTATAATAATAATGACGATGATGATTAAAATATCCGTGACCTGACAAAAGCCGACCCTGACTCAGCATGACGATGACCATAAAATATAAACGTTACACAGTAACGGTGCACTGTAGTTTCTGTGGCACAGGTCATACTTATGTTGGTTGGTCGCTAGCGGGCTGCAGTGCAAAATGCTGTATTGAAACAGACAACAAAAAATGGCCATGAGGACGAACACACACATAAACGCACCCCCGCACACGACCATTAACCCAAAACACACACACGCACACCCGCGCGCGCCGTGAGAAAGAGAGAGAGAGGTAGAAACCTATAGATCTAAATGGATAACGGCATTTGGTCCTATGGACCTGTCTTGCAGTAAACAATTCTGAACAAACGAAATAATTTAACATAAAATTAATTTGAAACCAACAGCTATGCTAAGACATAGCTACGCATGTTAATGTACCTAAATACTCATACTCCCCCCTCCACTCCGATAACCCTTCCCTCCTCTCCATTCCTCCCGCATGCATTCCCTTCCTTCCTCCAATCCCCCAGCACACCCAGAGAGAGAGAGGGAGAGAGAGAGAGAGAGAGAGAGAGAGAGAGAGAGAGAGAGAGAGAGAGAGAGAGAGAGAGAGAGAGAGAGAGGCTTCAAGTGGTCTTTTTTCAAGCACCTTTCACAAACATTGGTTGCCTCCCTTGGGTCGCTTTGACCCTTGGACCCAACCATCGCACAAGTGGACACAGATTGACACGTTTCAAAAGTACAGATAACACGTTATCATCGTCATCGTCATCATCATCATTATTTATTTCTGTTATATATCGCTTTTCCAGGTAATCAGTGCCTGGAATTTTTCTTTCATTCTTTTTCACGTACAAAAAAAAAGAAAAGATGTAGATCACAGTTCTCATTCTCCTCCTCCTCCTCCTCATCATCATCATCATCATCACTATCGCCATCTTCTTCATCAGGTTTTGATCCCCACCTGCCTGACATCTGAATGTTTGCAAATACTTGCTGACACCTGCATGTTTGCATCTACCTGCCGACACCTGCACGTTTGCATCTACCTGCTGACACCTGCATTTTTGCATCTACCTGCTGACACCGGCATGTTTGCATCTACCTGCTGACACCGGCATGTTTGCATCTACCTGCTGACACCGGCATGTTTGCATCTACCTGCTGACACCGGCATGTTTGCATCTACCTGCTGACACCGGCATGTTTGCATCTGGATAGGAGCAGTACAGTCCTTTGTCTGGGGTTTGAACGTGACCGGTGTGACATCCTCACAGTTCCTAGTATCTTAGCTGGGCTGGGAGCGAATGGGAGCATTCTGATTGGTCGACGCGTTACAAAATTCGACGCATGCGCACAGTGCTATCATAGTCTTCGTAAGGGTTAGGGTTAGGGTTTGGGTTAGAGTTAAGTGTTTAGGGTTAGGGTTAGGGTTTGGGTTAGGGTTAAGGTTATGACGCCTAAGAACTTCGTGAAAAAGCCGGCCCGACATGACCTGGCGCATGCGCAAATGCGCTCGGATAAACTAGGAGACCCGGAACTTGAAGGATGTGACACCGGGCTACAGAAGGGATTTGGTTCAAGTTTGGTATGTACTTAGACTTACCTCCAATGCAAAAACCAAACTTGTGCAAATCGAGGGACGTAATCATCGGGACGTTGTAGGGAACGTGAATTTTCCGGCTTTTAATAATATTTATATTTTTAGAATGTGAGTGGTTTTTAAAATAAATATATTTCCTGTTAATATTTTCATTGGTTGAAAATGTTGAACCAATGAAATAATGAATAGCTGGCAGTCGAGTATTGTGTCCCAAGGTGTGAGGTCGTGTGAAATTGTGTCAGGTGGATAGGGAAAAAAAAGATAAAGAAAAAAAGATTGTTGTGAATATTGAATAGGTAGGAAGCATCGAGGACTTATCAAGGAGTATAGGTACGGTGGACTTTCTCTCTGAGATTGGATGTGTGTATTGTGCTGTAAAGATTACAGGTCTTTATAATGTTTTTCATGATTGTAAAATGTTGGAGAAGTATATTTTTGCATTGGATGTATTGTGTTGAGAGGTGGTGAGCTGTTGTCCACTAAGATGGTATATAAAAATTTTCATTGATGTAATAATGTTATTAATTACATGGGGCTATAATTATAGAGTGGTAGATTGTGTAGAATGAATGGAAGGTGTGAGTATGTTGATAGTAATTTTCATTCATGAAATAATTATACCTGGATATGGATAACATTGTGGGAGAAGGAAAGAAACGATCACATAAGGAGCGGAATTGGAAGAGCGAAGAAGCTAAGAGAGACGAGCAAGGATGAAACAAAGAAGAATAATATGATTATAAAAATCGGAGTATTGACGAGTGTATGTATATATTGTTTTAGCTGCCTACGGGAGGCTGGTAGTTTCATTCACTTGGACACACTGTGTTGTCTCGGACAACGGAGAAAGAGCGACTCGAGAGACATCGGCGGTCAGCCGCACTTACTGTACCTGACCCAGACACGATGGCTACCTGAGACAGGTAGGCAGACGTGCCTATCTGCCTGTCTACAAAACTCCGTTGCTCGTCGACTCGCGTACGGACCCTCCCCGTTACCAAAGGCAACACATCTTTTTGTATTTATTTTGGCTCGGGACAAGAGATTGCCAGCCGACGATTACCCAAGTTCGAATCTTGAAACATGTGGTGTGAATGATTTGGTGTGAAATATTGTTGTTTATTTATATAAAGTATTGAGAGCGAGGAACTTATATTTGTGTTGGTGTTTGCCTGTGTTAGTGAGAATCTGTGAATCTGTGGGTGTGCTAGTTAACAGAGATCCTAACACGCACGTTCTATTTTGATCTAGGAGTCAGTTATACGTTGCAATTCAGTTAGCTATTATATCCAGACACACATTCAAATATCAATACGTTACAGACGTAATTTTGTAAAATATTTTGTTTATACTTCATATATAATTTGAGTGTATCTGGACCTAAAGCAATAATCATGTAATGTAATGTAATGTAATGAGTGTACGTATGCCTCGAGTTTTAAACAAAACTGGTATATTGAGTGACGTCGTCATATGATGTCATCATGGTGACGTTCTAATACTATTTTCTGTCAAACTACTTGAGGGATTTTATGACGGCCTACTACCGCCAAAATCAAGAGTTACCATTATCACGAGATTGATTGATTGATTGATTTATTGTTGCTTTAGGTCCAGCGGACTCTTCCGAGCCAAATCAGGACCGGACAACCCCCGATCCGCATAAAAGATCTGCCGAAACAACCCCAGTGGGAAAATTGAATGCCCTCCACCGGCCAGTCACTTGAAATTAACACGTGTTCTGTGTAATTTACAATATAGTGTTAATTAATAATTACCAGTATTTGCCATGCCTTTCTAGCGCCAAAACCTGATAATTACAAATATCATGAGATAATTACAACTATCATAGGAACATTAAAATTGTCAAGGGATAATGACAATTATCATTGAAAAATTACAAATATCTTCGCCTGGTTATGTTTAATTTTTAGTTTTGGTTCTTTGCAGTCCGCTGGACCCTATGCACAATGCCCAACTAACAACTTTGTTCTCGTGTTTTTTTGTTTTGATAAAGTTCTTAATTTTAGCTCTTAAAAAACGTACGAGTGCTTGTAAGGTCTTTGGAATGTCTGACAGGGTCTTGCTTTCTCTTGTTCTCACTCCAGAGCGTACCAAGCTATCTATATACATCATCATCATCATCATCATCATCATCATCATCATCATCATCATCATCATCATCATCATCATCATCATCATCTGTTGAGTGACTTCCTGGGCTTTTGATGACTTGTATCATCATCGTCGTCCTCCTCCTCCTCCTCCTCCTCATCATCATCATCATTATTGCCGTCGTCGGGGGGGGGGGGGGGGGGGGGGGGGTAGGCTTACTTCTGGTTCAGCCAGGCTGTCCCCGTATGACACCGCCAAATGTAAATCATCGCCCATGGTTCCGCGGATGCGTGAACTTCCGGAGGTCATACGTCAGAAACGGAAGTCTCTGCATATATAAATTAGTCATCATATTCGGTAATCCGTCATATTCTAACAAGGCTCAAGCTAAGCGTGGATTCTGTGCATGTATGACTAGATACGCCCACGATTAGTTCACGTGTATGCAAACAAATCGAAACTAAATATAAAAACTTGAAAAGGTTTTGGAAAAAAGAAAGGAACGAAGTTATACCATGTTCTATTGGTCGAACCACACTGTCAACTCATAACAAGTGTACCTTAGAATGGTTTGAGTCAAAGACACGTTAATGGCGAGGGGTGGGTTGTGGAACGGACGGTTGAGAGGGGGGTGGGAGGGGTGAAGGAGCGGGGAAGACGGTGTGATGAAGAGTGGGGTGTTGGGTAGAGGACGTGGTATGATTATGGTGTTGATGATAATCAGGTAAAAGGACGTTAAGGTTTAGATAATTTAAATAAATAAACATGATTACAGAAAAAGGATGTTTTAAGACCTCATAAAGCGCACCCACAGAAAACGACTCAGTTTCTCTCTCTCTCTCTTTCTCTCTCTCTCTCTCTCTCTCTCTCTCTCTCTCTCTCTCTCTCTCTCTCTCACTCACTCACTCTCTGTCTGCATGCATGCGGGAATGTGCAGACCAAATAGTGCACGTACACGCAAGCAAACGTACAGCGAGAGAGAGAGAGAGAGAGAGAGAGAGAGAGAGAGAGAGAGAGAGAGAGAGGATTATGAAGAATTGTATGGGAAGAATCCAGAACAGGCTAAAGGGCAGAGAGATGTGAGAATGGGATTGAGGTGTGTGGGGAGTGTACGTCATAGAACTGCTCCCTTAAGCGAGAAGGAAGTGGAGGAGGTAGAGTATATCTGGGATATCCCAAAAGTACTCCCCGGGGGAGTTACTGTTTAGAGGTGGAGGAGTACTTCTGAAACGCTACACCAGCTCTACAGTTTCCTTTTATGGGTGCTCACTCTGTCCGCCGTGATACCCCAAATAGTCAGCAGCCATTTTAATTGACGATATGGGAATAGGCTCCTTCACGATTAGCCTACTAGGAAGTAACATTTCTATTTTTGCTGTGGTCATCATCGTCGTCGATATCATTATCATCATCATCATCATCATCATCATCATCATCATCATCATCATCATCATCATCATCATCATCATCATCATCATCATCATCATCATCTTCTTCTTCTTCTTCTTCTTCTTCTTCTTCTTCTTCTTCTTCTTCTTCTTCTTCTTCTTGTGTCTGCGCACAAAAAAAGGGGAGTCCCTTTATTGTTATCAGAAAAATCTTATATCAGCATGGCAAAGGCCTCTCGAAACCGGTCAAAAATCCTCCCGTTGGGGTACCGGGGTTTTTCTGTATAAATAGTATCCCCACTTTGTGCAAATTAGTGCTTTAATTACCTCTGTTTCTGTCATTCTTATTTGTTCTTTCTTGTTCCTGATCTGTTCTATCACTCAACTATCTTCTTCGCCAGACTCTCCCCAAATTTCTTATTTGTGTGTGGGGTGCGTTGGGTCAGCTTGGGGCTATTGGACTCCTTCCAAATGGTCACTAGGGCTGTCTATGGTGTTGTTATTTAGCAATGTAGGCATTTTATATGTGTGTGTTTTGCTAATGTTTTGTATTCTGTTTTGTTTTTTGTGAACGGCTTTTCGATAAATGAGAGTACAGCCTCAGCGTCCCTTCCATGGGATGCCTTTACTGTAAAGTGACCGGCTGGTGGAGTGCCTTCATTAGCCTAATGATTAGGGTTGTTTCAGCAGATCTATTATACGGATCAAGGGTGAGCCCTCTTTCAACCAAGTCGTGGTCCTGATTCAGCTCTTTGCAGTACGCTGGACCTTATAAACAATGACGAACTAACTAACTAATCGGTCGAAAATTGTTGACATTCCTTTAACTTTGATTTATTTTAATACATTTTAGTTTTAAATTTATTTTCGTGCGAATTCTTGGTGAGTGTGTTGGTAATGTGTCATGTTACGACCTTTGTGTACTATTAGCAGTAGTGAATGAAGTACATTACATTAAATTCCTATCCTATCCTTTCCTATCCTATCCTATAACTCGAAAATCGTTGGGACACCACAGATGATCGTTTAACCAGCGTACCTTCATCTTTCTTTATCCTCAGCAACCCTCATAGCTTCGCTCAGTGTCAAGCCAGTCCATTCCAGAATTTCCTCCCACCTCTTTTTCTGTCTCTCTTCTTCTGCCACCTTGCAACGTGCCTTGCAAGATGGTCTTTGCAAGGCCGGATGCTCTGGTGACGGGGCCATCGAAGTTTCCTTTTCTTCATCAATGTCCTCGTGTTGTCCAATGGCTTTTATGATGGTCTGTCGGACTTCGTCGTTGGTGAGGTGCTGGGTATAGGAAATGACCATAAGTCTTCTGTAGCACCTCATCTCCATGCTTTGTATTCTTCGTTGTATGTCTGCTGTGAGGGTCCATGTTTCGTAAGTGTATAGGAAGATATAAATGACAATGGAGCGCAGCAGCCTTACCTTGGAGTGTAGACTGATGGTCCTGTCTTTTTAAATGTGCCTTCAACCTCGTCAAGGCAGCAGTTCTTTGTGCATTTTTGGAAAAGACTTCCTGTCGGGACCCATTGTCTGATAAAATGGCTCCTAAATATTTGAAGCTATGCACTGTGTTGAGGGATTGACCTTTGACTTTGATGTCCATATTGATGCCATTGGTGTTGTTGGTCATCATTTTGGTCTTCTCTGCACTTATTTCATTCTAGAGTCTCTGGAGGTGGTGTCAAGCTTCTGTACCAGCTTTTGCAAGTTCTTGTTCTTCTCCAGCCAATCCATCAATGTTCCCCGCAAAACGGAGGTTGGGGATTGCTCTACCCGCTATGATGACTGTGCCTTCGTGATCTGCATAGGCATCTGACATGATGCGCTCCAGGAAGATGTTGTAGAGTGTTGGAGAGAGCAGGCATCCTTGACGCACGCCGATTGTTGTTCTGAACCAGTTCCCGATGGCGCTGTTGTGGAGGACTGCACTGGTAACCTTGTAATACAGGCTTTTGATGACTTTAATAATGTTAGGGCTGATGTTGTACACTCTCATGGTTGCCTACAGAGCTGCATGTCAGTGTGACGACACATTACATTACATTACATTACATGACTATTGCTTAAGGTCCAGCGGACTCTTCCGAGACAAATCAGGACGGGACAACCCCTGATTCGGATAAAAGATCTGCTGAAACAACCCTAGATGTAAAACTGAAAGCTCTCCACCAGCCAGTCACTTTACAATAAAGACATCTCATGCAGGGGACGCTGAGGCTATACTCTAATTTATCGAACCCCCCATTTCCAAAAACAAAATAGAATACAAACATCATTATAAATTATCAACAAAACACATACATATAAAATGCCTACATTGCTAAATAATAACATCATAGGAAGACCTAGTGACCACCTGGCAGAAAGCGTTCAATATTCCCAAGCTGATCCAACAGACCTCATACACAAACAAGGAGTCTTGTCCCAGAAGAGTTTTCAAGAAAAAATTTAGGAGACTGGTCTAGTGAAGAAGATAGTATAGCAGATTGATAGAACAGAGCAGGAATGAGAAAGAGCAAATGAGAAAGATAGCGACAGTGGGAATTTAAAGCACTAAATTTCCAGAAAGTGGGGATACTATTTATACTGAAACCCCCGGCACCCCAACGGGGCGTGTGACGACACGAGTTTTGACGCACTCTAAGATTATGCTGTGTCCGGTTGTATATAGTGTATAGTTTCATATCTCTGAGAGTGCGATGTGCAAAAGTTTGAATCAGCATTTTGTATTGCGTAGGTTATGATAGGAAGTTAGGTTTTTCACGTGCTATACGTAGGCTCAGTTGCTACTAGAAGCCTGAACGGAGTTCTGCGCATTGAGTTGTGAGCTTGGAGAAACGGCGAAGAGGGTTAGAGTCAAGCCGATATTTGTTGAGGTCTGACGTGACTGAGTAGAGTGTGATTGCCACAATCAGAGGATAGGTGTAGGGTCCTTCTACAAGGGTTGTGTTTGTGTTTTGGGACCAGGGGGGGGGAGGGGGGGTCTTGTTTCCTTAGTAAGGGCAGGAATGTCCAGTATGCTGTCAAAGCTATAGAAATAAAGCATCTTTTCTACAGGTCGGAGGAATATCGCTGCCACCACTTCTTTGTGATAGGTGTAGAGTGTGTTCCTAAGGGTGTGTACTCTTACTTTAGTAACCGCCTAAGACCTGTGCACTACGCCAGTGCCAGGGTGTCCGGGACCAGTAGCAGACGAACGAACCATCTACTATCTACAGACTGTATTGTGTTGTGTTCCGTGTGGTGTTGTATGTGTCTGTACCTCACAGGTCGAGGAACTGAAGATTGGGCCTACTACTACTTCTGTTACTACTGCTACTGCTTCTACTACTGTTATTCTGCTTGTACTGTCGCCGTCCGGTGATTGGATGCTGTTGCCCTATTCTGGCGTCGTGGGTGCCATGCTGAGCTGTTTGCGCGACCATCGCCGCCTGGGCGCAACCGGACCCCTAGGACCCCTAGGACCGGTAGACCACCGCCTGGGTTTTCCACACGCAGGACGACACACCTTCACAGTCATACATACATACATTACACGCAAATAAAACATACTACATATCCAGTGAAGTTTCAAGCAGTGCCTCTTTATTATATTTGTGCTAGTTCTATCAGTTTGGTGATTTTCTGGGAATAGTGGTGAAGAGACGATGAATTCATGAAGTATCCAGTTCAGACAATTTAACTAAATATATTTCTTCAAGTCTTGGTGACTGTACACTTAAACCATCAGTTGTATTATTTCAGCTTTATTTTCATATTGTTATATCTTGGTTGTGTGGGCATCTTGTGTACAGTGTCAGGGGTCTCGGATTAGACAAGGGAGGTAACTGTTTGTTAATTGTTGGGGTTGTGGGTCCGGATAAAGGTTGGGGTTGGTTTAGATTTCCCATTCTCCTGTATGTTTGTGTGTTGAATAAAAGAGTGTAAATGTTCATCTGGCATTTGTGTTAGTATTTTAGTTTGAGTTTGCATCCCTCCACTCGCTGGCTGAGCTGAAGTTACTGATCCCATTCGGGTGACGTGACAGCCAGACTCGGTCAAACACTTTCTTGACGTCTACAAACACACGATTTAGATATTGTTGGTGCTGTAGGTATTTCTCGCAGATTATTTTGCAGCTGAAAATCTGCTCAGTGGTACTTCGCCCTGCCCTCAATCCTGTTTCTTCTTCCTTTGTGATTTGTTCAGCTTGGGGTTTCAACTTGTTGAGTATTATTTTCAGGAGGACTTTGCTGGGATGGCTGATGAGGCTAATGGTGCGGTAATTTTCATACTCCAGAATGTTACTCTTTCTTGAAGAGTGATGACTGGGTCCATGGTGTAGGCCACACCCCACTCTGCCAGATCTTGTTAAGATAATGGTGATGGCGTCAATCATCGCTTCTCATCCTGTTTGAAGCAATTCCAAAGGGCATGTTGTCCACTCCCGCTGACTTCCCTTTCTTGAGCGATTTCACTGCTGCCTCAACTTCTTCTCGGAGAATTGAGAGGATTTTTCCTCTTCTCTGTTCTGGGGACATGCTAGAGCTGATGTGTCTCCGTCTGGTGTGTGTTTGTAAACTTCAGAGCAGTACTCTGTCCATCTGTCCAAGACTTCTTGTTCTTCTGTAAGGCATATGCCAGATTTGCTTTGGATCGTGGAGACCTTGGGCTGTTTAACACTTGTCAGCCACTTCACAGTCTAGTAGTCCTTCTTGCTGTTGTTCTTGTTCAGACTGTTCTCTATTTCCTGGCACTGATCTCCTAGCCAGTTCCCCTTTCCTGTGCGCATGCCTTTTTGGATGTCATTGTTGATTTTTCGGTAGGCACCAGCTCCTTGTGAGGTGTTCTCTTTCTTTTTCATCTCTCTTCCTTTGTCACACAGGTCCAACAGTTTAGGTGTGATCCACTGTTTCTTCTTTGATCGGTGCTTGCCAAGGATCTCAGTGGCGGCATCTGTCACAGCTGAGTTGAATGTGGTGGTCATGATGTTGACATCTACTTCAGCAGCTCCCAAAATGAGCAGTGGTGCAAATTTCCCTCCAGTTGTTGCTTGCAGTATTTCTGCCACCTCCGGGTCTTGCAGTTTGTCCAGGTCGAACTTCAATCTGGTGTGCTGTGTTTACTCTCTTCAAGTGGAGCCGGAAAGACATCATCACGAGATCGTGGTCACTTCCGATGTCTGCCCCTAGAAAAGTGCGTGTTCTGCCAATGTTGATGCTTGATCTGAAGCGTTTCTTGACCGTGATGTAGTCAATCTGGTTGTGATGCTCCCAGCTGGGACTTAATTAAATTACATTAAAATGATGAAAAGGTTAACTTGTGCACGAACAATTGAACAATGTTGAAATCGATCATGTTGAATGCTATTTGATGACTGTTTGTCCCGAGTTAAGAAAAAAACGTTAAACTTCGGGGGATTGTGTGTGTGTATGTGTGTGAGAGAAAGAGAGTGGGTGTGTGTGTTTGTGTGTTGTGAGAGAGAGAGTGTGTGCGTGTGTGTGTGCGTGCGTGCGCACGCGTGTGCGTGTGTTTCATATCAAATTCCAGTTAAGGAATTCTCTCTCTCTCTCTCTCTCTCTCTCTCTCTCTCTCACTACCCTTCCTACCTTCTCTCTCTCGTTCGTTCGAGCAACCTATTTGTAAATCTATGGTGAGTCCAGAATAACTGGGTACAATATCTTTATCTATAGTTGGTGGAAAAAGCCATGGTTAATAGCACTTCGTGATCTATGTACACAATTTTGCGGGAATTCAGTCGCTGTAGCCTTGGAAACACTTATTGACGGTGCTATGCCAGTCAATACCTTTTGCAACAACCGTTGCCCAGGCCACTTGTTCGCAAAGCAAGTACCTAACGTTGCCTAAAATCGTCTTGCGACAAGGGACGCCAGGCTGTTGGCACAAGCATAGTTATAAAGGACCATCGTAGCTTTGCTAACCATAGCAAAAATAAAGGAAAAAATATTAGGAACGGTTTTTTGATTGGTCTTCGCCTGGTTGAAAAATCGCGAAGTATTCTAGTCTTTCCACCCTAGGGTACATGACCTTAAGAGTTTCCCTTTTCCCAAGGGCCCGCATTGTGAGTGTAGCGTCTCTCTTCCTTTGTTTCAATGCGTTACCTTCTTCAGCTCTGTTGTACACGGGTCCCATCGCCGTAGATCAGTGGTAGAGGGTTTGCCTGGCACACTGATGAACCCAGGTTCGAAGCCCTTAGTGGGTAAAATAAAAGTGGCCACTGTTCACTGGCCATCTTAGCAATGTGATTGCTCTGGTGGTTCAGGATTCATTTTGGTCCATACCTCCTCTTTCCTGGGATGGCTATCCCCGCCTGCCATATCGCCAGTAGACGTTAGACTTTGTTGTTCATTCCTGTACACGATCACTGCTGGGGCTTGTTTGCTTGTCAAGCGCATAGCTATGTGCATCCCCATGTTCACATTGATTTCCACATCACCACGGCAGGAGTTTTGTCATACTTATTTCCATATCATCACGACAGGAGTTTTGTCATATTTATTTCCATATCACCACGACAGGAGTTTTGTCATACTTATTTCCATATCACCACGAAAGGCGTTTTGTCATACTTATTTCCATATCACCACGACAGGAGTTTTGTCGTACTTATTTCCATATCACCACGACAGGAGTTTTATCATAATTATTGATTTCCACATCACCACGAAAGGAGTTTTGTCATATCGATTTCAACCCGAAAGGAGTTTTCTGGTATTAATCCCCACCAGCAGATCACCAAGTAAGGCTTTTTGTGGAAAGGACAGGTTTTACTTCCATTGTTCAAAGTTTCCTAAAAGAGACCCACTTCGACCAAGCTCCCCTCCACAGATCTGTTTAATATTCACAGTGAATGTTGCACAACTGGAATAAATTAGCTTTCAACCCTTACCCCCCCCTACCCTCCCCCCCCAAAAAAAAATCCTTCCACTTTTTTATATTTTATATTTTAAATCAAAACATTCCGTAGTTCTTGTGCCCATTAACACCAACCGCTGTCTACCGCTGTCTACCGCTGTCTACTGCTATCTACCGCTGTCTACCGCTATCTACCGCTGTCTACCGCTATCCACAGCTGTCTACCGCTTGTCTACTGCTATCTACCGCTGTCTACCGCTATCTACCGCTGTCTACCGCTATCCACAGCTGTCTACCGCTTTAGAGCTAAAAATATCATTATAGTGTATCCTAGAGCGTGTTGGTGTACCGTTAACCATGGGAAAACACTCGATCCCTGTCAGATCAGACATGGAACATTTAAAATCTAGCAATTGATTTTATATAATAACAATGCGAAATTTTAGGCTAAACTCAGTTTTTCCAAAAAGTAAACAAGGCCTTCGAATTGGGAGTCTTTTAAATAAAAGGATTCATATTGTGCCCGGAGTCGAAGAATCGGGATCGGCGATGAATTTCTTGGTGCAGAGGATTCCTGGCCAAATACAGAGTCAGACAACATGCTGTGGTATTTTCCCACTCTCCTCTCATCAGAGAAAACGGGTGAGTGGCCCTGGTAATCAACAAGAGAGAGAGAGAGAGAGAGAGAGAGAGAGAGAGAGAGAGAGAGAGAGAGAGAGAGAGAGAGAGAGAGAGAGGGAGAGAGAGAGGGAGGGAGAGGGAGAGAGAGAGAGGGAGAGAGAGAGAGGGAGAGAGAAAGTGAGAGAGAGAGAGAGAGAGAGAGAGAGAGAGAAAGAGAGAGAAAGAGAGATTGTTTTTGATAGTTGATATAGTCTTTTTCATCAAAAGAAAAAAAGTCGTGAGGTCTTCAGCCCCCCTCCCAAACCTCAAACCTTTACAATGTATGATCATACATGAATGTTTTATTTTTAAATCCATATTATTGAGGTGAAAGCTTTCCACTAAGCGCGAAAGCAACTTAAAAAAAACCAACAACTTTCGATTCGGATCCTCGATTAAGTCACCTCGCGGGTTGAGGTCTGACACCACGTACATTTGTAAAAGCTTTGCTAATAGATTGTGTACCTTTGTAATCGTGCAACAAAATTAAAAATAGAGATGTCGAATTAAATATCTCAACAGTAAAACAAACTGACTCATTGTATTAAACGAATAAACGTTACATTTAAAAAATTAAAAAAGAAAGAAAAACAAACTAACTGCGCTGAACGAACCAAAAATATGCATGCTTCTTCCTGCTTGCACCCTTGGGCTAAAACTAAATTGTCACCTTCTTTCTTCCTTGTTGATGGTGGTGGTGATGGTGGTATACAGTTAGCCTGACTGAGAAATCCGTGTTGTCTGTTTCCCACAGCCGATCGGTTCTACACTGTTGGTACTGGTGAACACTCCTTCCTACCTGCTACTTCAGCGCTTGTGAAATATTAAATACCGTCACTCGTGAAATAGCGACACTAGGCTTATATATTGTTTCGTGCGAAATGTCGTAGCACTAACTTTAATTTGACTGAGAAGTAAGCCGTATTTGACGCCAAGTTGACAATAGGCCTATTATGTCATTTTGGAAATTGACAACGTATTCCTTATTATAAGTTTCTAGCGAAAACATGGCGGCTGGTTTTGTTAGCATTCCGCTCCCGTCAGTAAACATTTTGACCCGTTGGACGTTGGGAGATACTAAGTGTTGGTGTCGCGGTCCTGTAAAGACTACCGGCAAGAGATCCAGGGAGGCACGTCGCGTGTGTAAACTACGGAATCAGTAGGTCGATTTACACATGCAGTCGATTGGCAGACGTGCACATTTGCGCTTTGTACATTTGTACTGTTGTTCGATTTTACTCGCCAAGTACTATTGTATCTGATTAGAATCAAAACTTGTCAGAATTAGGACACGCGCCATCCAAGTTATTCACGGGTTGGCCTATTGTACAGAGAAATTAACAGACAATGTTACTGTTATTCATGGCAATTAGTCCCTGATAGACCTGCAATGCTTTTTTTTTCAGAAATTACACCACACAGTCCACGCCGTCGATCTGAGGCTATAATATCACTGTAGCGTTGCGGGCTAATGGTTTGAAATGTTTTTTTTTTTTTTTTTTTTTTTAAACAGTCCGTAAAGTAGTCAGAGTAACATCTGTATTGTTGTCGACTTCCTATCCGGTTGTGATTGTTCAACTACCCGTGGTCTATCCCTCATCAGTAATACACAACGGAGTTTACCCCACTGCCACGCGACTTAGCCAAGGATTATTATTTTTTTAAATGACAACTCGTTTGGAATGGATATTACCATAATATTATCAATGGCACTGCCCCTCAGTATTTCTGTGACCTGGTTAACAAATATAGCTAACCAGCTCTGTCACTGCGTTCAGCGAAACAATCCCACATCCGAAGTTCGTCGGAATACACGAAAAGGCGTTTTGGCTACTGTCATTTTCAAATTTTGCTCCTACTCATCTCTGGAATGCACTTCCTCAAGAAGTAAAAGAAGCTAATAGTGTTCTGTCTTTTCGCCGTCGCCTAAAAAACACATCTTTTTTCAGCCGTTCCTTAGTTAGGAGTGACTATTACATGCATAATAGTTGTTTCGGTTCCGTGTTTCGATTGTTTCTCCCTCAAGGGCCATTATGTGTTTTATTTCTGCTAGTCGTCATTTGTGTTTATTTGTGCTTTGCGGGCTTCGAGTATGATCTTCGTGGAATAATTAATTAAGCACCTTACAAGTCTCCTTCATCATCATCATCATCATCATCATCATCATCATCATCATCATCATCATCATCGTCATCATCATCATCATCATCATCATCATCATCATCGATCTACAGTCACTAGCACACACACTCACTTGTAACAAACAATGAAGTGTAACCGTTGCGGTTTGGGAATGGTTTAATTCGCTGCGACTGTTTTTTTTAGCAGGGAACAGTATTTCATCCGACGCCTGCATGTGACATCTGACCGCAGATATATCAAAAACAGCGTTCTGTCGCACGTTTGCCGCAAAACTCGAAACCCTCTGCTTGCTGGTGGTTATAACTTAAGCCTAGTGTCACGCAGATCGCAAAATAACAAGCCGTCTGCTTTAAAACAAACAAAAAAACAGAGAGACTCAGAGAGAGAGAGAGAGAGAGAGAGAGAGAGAGAGAGAGAGAGAGAGAGAGAGAGAGAGAGAGAGAGAGAATCACTAATCACTACAGTTACGGACGCAACGAGAGAGTTTAGAAGATTCAGTGTCTGCTTCCGAGCGGACTGCAGGACAGACATTTTTGAGTGTCTGTCTCTACAGAGATAAAAACTTAATATTTTGTTGTTTTCTGTGTGCGTCTCTAAGGAAGGCAAACAGAGACTGTGGATGTATGTGTGTCGTCTCTCACTCTAGACAGAGTGGACAGAGATCTATCTATACAACGATTAATGTGTGTGTGTGTTTTCAAGGAAGTATAAAGACTGGTTTTACTTGTGGAATTGTACTAAGACAGGAGTACTGCTATTGGTTATTTGCGTGCTCATACAATATTGCTTATCAACGTCAGTGTTCAGGTAAGGAACTGAAAAATTACACATAGATTTGTATTTTTTATTTTGTATTTAATTAATTAATTAATTAATTATGATTATTAATATTATTATTTTATTATATTTTATTTGTGTATGTGTGTGTGGCTCTGCTGCTGCACTGAGGTTATAGGTCTGTAGATTTAGACTTTTGTTGTTTTTCATAAGGATGACAAGAAGATTTTAAAACATTAAAAGGGTTTTAAAGCTGAAAGCGAATTTGATTTAGCGGTTTAGAAGGTCGCCTCGGGCCGTTATAAGTTAGATCTTGTATTGGCCAGCGCCTTGAGCAGCTCTTGAGCTGGAAAAGCGCAATGTCAGAACGATGTTAATCTCTCTACTCGATTGTTCCACCCCCCCCCCTCTCCTTAGCCTGCCCGCTGTCCCCGTTTTATTAATTTTTTTTTTGGTCCTCTGAACTATTACAAATATCACACACACACAGACACACACGCATACACAGACACACACACACAAGGTGGATGGGGTGGGGATAAGAGTTCGGGATGGGTGGGGGTGGGGGTGGGTGGGGGTTAATCCATATTGAGGTGTTTGTGTTTGTGAGTCTGACAGAAGTACAGAGATTTTGACGTGTGAGTGTGTGGGTCAGAATTACATTCAATTGAGCGACAGGAAATCTAAGCACTTTTGTGGTTGTATCTCTTTTAAAACCTAGGAAATATTTGAGATGACATAATAGAGGTGAAAGGTTTCAGTTTTGCCTGTATAAAAGCCTATTATTATTATTATTATTATTATTATTATTATTATTATTATTATTATTATTATTATTATTATTATTATTTAGGGTAGACAAAAAAAAATATCGTGTGTGCCTTTCCCTTTGTTCCTCTCTCTGTCTGCCCCGTGTGGCTGTCTGTCTCTCCCTCTGTCTTGTCTGTCTTTGTCTGTCTGTCTCTGTCTCTCTGTCTGTCTCTGTCTCTCTCTCTCTCTCTCTCTCTCCCCTCCGTCTTGATTATGAGGTGTGGTTTTGCAGTGCCACAGACAGAAAGTAAAGTTGACATATACTACTGATAGTACTAGTGGGAATGAGAGAGAATAGCTAGGAACACACCGTAGTCCTTGTACCATCTCCCCCGTCCTTCCACCCCTACCCATCTCCATTTCCTTACTCCACCCCCCGTGGAATCAGTCTAACCCACGAACAGCCACATTAAATAGCAGTACTTACACACAATGGGGCGGACAAAATAGCTCAATGGTTCTGTTCGCAAGTTCGAATCCTGACTTCCTACGCGCATACTGGTGGCCAGCGCCTTGAGAAGATCTATGAGCTTGGAAGTGCGCTGTATAAGACCATTCCTTGGTTAGTGAAGTCATCAGTTTCTGAGTTATTATAATTACCCAGGAACAAACCCGTTTCCTACCAATCGTGGAGTGCAAGTTGCGCCAACTCTGACCTTAGACATTCAAAGTTGTTTGTTGTCACAATTATTTCACAGGAATGCTCCGCAAAAACTCCACTGTGTTTACAAATCGTGCACATTCTCAAGCTCGATATCAAGTAGATTAATTTTCAGAGCTGGGACTGGGATTGGGGAAAAAAATCAGTGATAACAGGACATTCAGGAATAACAGGGCATTCAGGAATAACAGGATTTTCCGGTATAGCAGCACATTGTGTGATAACATGAGATTCAGGGATAACCAGAGATTCAGGGATAACTAGAGATTCAGGTATAACAGGACATTGGTGATAACATGAAATTCCGGGATTACTAGAGATTCTGGGATAGCAGGAGATTCGGTGATAACAGGAGACTCAGTAATAACAGAACATTCAGGGATAACAAGGCATTCGGAGATAACTGGAGATTCAGGGCTTACTGGAGATTCAGTGATAACATGAGTACAGGGATAACAGGAGATTCAGTGATAACATGACATTCGTGGATAACAAGATATTATAATTCAGAGAATACAGGATTCTCAGAGATAACACTAAAAAATTCATGGATAACAGGAGTGGTGCTTGTTTTCGATGTGCAAGACAACCGAGGAAATCTTTGCAACTGCTATTGTAGTAGGTTCCTGTTGACTGGGGTGAAAAATATGGCGTAGCTAAGCTACTTAGTGTTTTCATATACGTGCATTCTTCTTGTTATTATAACCACCGATATACAGGTAGGTAATGGATGATCGGTATACCACTTTCGAATTCTCTCTCTCTCTCTCTCTCTCTCTCTCTCTCTCTCTCTCTCTCTCTCTCTCTCTCTCTCTCTCTTTTTCCATCGGTGCACATTTTCTCACAATTGGGTGGACCGATTTATATAATTTGAAGAGGTACGCCTGTCTGACGTCATAATCTCGTTATCATCAATAATTTTGTTAGCTATTTGAGGTTTTGTTTTTTCATTCCCTGTTATCTGTAGTTTTCTTGCAGTAGGCGATTAAATTATTAATTTCTGTTCTGCCAATAACCCAATAACCCTTTATTTCATGCAGTATGTAGCGGAGGAAATAAAATCGGGTTGCTACTTCGACCTGTGCGTGCTCTAATGACGTCATTTGTTATTTTTCTTCGTTCATTCTTTTCTTCTATTTTTGTTCCTTTTTTTTTGTTTTGTTTTGTTTTAAGAGCACCACTATAATTGTCGATGATTATCGTGTGCGTGTGTACGTACGTGCGTGTGTGTGTGTGTGGGGGGTGTGTGTGGGTGTGTGTGTGTGTGTGTGTGTCCTTGTTTACAGTGCTATCTGGACAAATCAGTGAACATCTACATAACTTGTATTGACATGCCTACTTGTTTTGACGTCAGAACAATGATCCGTTAGGGTTAGGGCTGGATTAGGGTTAGGGTTCGAACACTTCAAAGTACTTTAAAATGGGGACGAAATATGACCCATTGTCAGCACAACGTAGGTGGCGTTTCGGGAAAGTCATGATAATACTGTGTAACCTCGGCTGGTGTGTGTGTGTGTGTGTGTATATAAAATTTGTGGGGCGGTAAAAAAAGAAAGAGGTTGCTCTTATACGGCGCATTTACAAGCTCAGGGAGCTTCTCAAGGCACTGGCCACTGATATCCAGTAATCAAGCAATAGTTTGCCGAAGTCTTGTAACCAACCCTTTTGTGTCTAGTGCCGTGCAGTCTCGTGTGGTCCCGTTCTGGACTTGCGGAGCGTGCTACTCAATCTATTTTGGGACTGTTTTTCGATGTTGTGTTGAGCTTTTTTTGCCATTGCATCATTTACCTACTGACATCTTCTATTTTGGGCGGAGGTCAAAGGTTAGTGGACTGGTCTGGGTCAAGTGTGGTGCGACTATGTGTGTTAAGATGTACCGTTGGCTGTATAATGTATTAATTGGGGTTGTGTAGTTTTTTTTTTCCTAATGACGGTGGAGCGAACGAGTGAGGATGTGTGTGTGTGTGTTTGCCTGTCTGTTCGTGTTTGTGTGTGTCTGTCTCTGTGTGTCTGTGTTTTGTCGTCGTCCTGTGAGTCTGTTTAAATGACGAAGCACAAGCGATCGAAACATCGTAATATATAACTTGATCTGCATTTTTGTAAGTGTGTTGGAAACTTTTTAGCTTAGTCCTATGCTTATAGATGAAGTAGTACAAAACAAGATCACAGTGATTATTGGATCATTTCAAGGAGATTGAAGTCTTGGGATCCAATTTGCTATATCTGAATTTTGAATGTATCCGACCTTGTTCAAGGAAGACAAATAACTGCCAACAGCAGGACTTGAAATTAACCCAGTAGAATGGATCCGCGATGGTTAAAAGAAAGTGGATCCGTGATCGCGCAGCGGTGGATACAACGCAACCATTTGTATTATAAATACGAAGGGTGGGGTCACACTGCATCCTTGGCAAAACCAATTGGACACTCAAACAGTTAATTCTCAAACTGAGTATGTACGAACATGTCATCTTCCCTTAGAGCCAAACGATATAGGCCTGTCAGGCCTACTTTCTCCTTACGGTGTCTAAGTAGGTGACTGTTCCTTCATGCAAGGAGTGAAGAGGTTCTTGGGGTGGGTAGTGCGTGCGCGAGCGTCCTTTCTCCCACTAAACTAAACTAAGAAACTCGACTAGTGAAATAAAGTGTTAAAATACAAATTATATACATTTATTCAATAAAACATATAATTAAAACCCCAATCAAGAACCAAAAGAATGAGACCAAAGAAAATATGCAAAATGAATTTAAAACGTAAATGAATCTAAAACATATACAATCAAAACATTGGCATAAATCATAAAAATCACTCTCTCACCTTGTATTGCTTCTAATTAACACACACATATATATATATAATATCTACACAATAATAATCAAACACACATATGTCCCCCCCCTGTTGTCCCTGATCAGTCTTGTTATATAATGCTATGTATACACTTCGCACCATGTGTACTCTCACTGATTAGCAAAGTCTGGCTGCACACTTAATTCTTCCTTGAATTTCCTTGTTTAAAACGTTCTTCACACAGTTTATGTAGTTTATGAAAAAAAAAAGATTTATAAAGAGTCACTGGCTATAGCAAGCCTCACTGTTTCTGATGGCTATAAAATACAAAAAAAAAAAAAAAACAAAAAAAAAAACACTATATAAGTAAACTGTTCAGTTTCTTAAGTTATTTAAAAAAAAATCCGTGGTTTCTTCTGCAACTAAAATATTTACTCGCCCAACGGCCCCCAAGTTCTGTTGGTTCTTCTCCTCCTTTTCCTTCCCCTTCCGTAGCACTCGCTGACCCTTCTCTGTGTTACGAGACGGTCTCAAGTCCGACAGTGGTACGCCCGGTCGATGACGCAACAGTCACTACAACCACTAGCGATGGCAGCAACCTTGACCCCCGCTACCACAGTACTTCTCTGCTACAGCAACGACGACTGCAACGACAGCTACAGCCACCTCAACTGCAGCCTCAAGCTCAACAGCAAGCTCAACACTCTCAACATCAACAGCAACAAGTACTGCACTCTCGAGTCCATCCTGAAAATAATAATGATAAAGGCTATTTTTCTAGCATGGCTTTTATGTATCTATTACTTTTAAAACAAATTTGTCTGCTCTCCTCCTCTCCTGAAGAAAAATTTACATGGTTTTATATTCACATTTTTTTCCATTTCGATTGCACTCATACAAATTATACAAAATACAGCCATCATAAAAATTCCACCATATTTAACACACATTTGTTTCATTTATACAGTCTTTATACAATTTACATCTCACCTTCTCTCTCTCTCTCTCTCTCTCTCTCTCTCTCTCTCTCTCTCTCTCTCTCTCTCTCTCTCTCTCTCCTGAGTCTAGCTGACAGCTTTAACTCATCATAATATTATTTACAACAAAAATGCATTTTAACAGAAACACGTTTCTAGATACAATATTAATAATAACTAACATATTTTAATAACAGTTTAAAGACATACAATTTCACGTTCTACATTCTCTATCATACGTTTTTACTACATGCCCTCCCTAAATAGTTTTCTTCCCATCGTTAGAGACAGGATTTCAGTGGTTAAATTTCACTTACCGACTTGTGATAAGAGATTTTTCCCTTGAAACATCACATAGACAACGCCCGATGACGCTCTATAAACAGGTGAGAGCTACCCAGCTTCTCGATAACCTATTAGCCTCCCATGAAGTCCCACTTCGACTACAATACAGTTCCACGGCTTAATGTCTCCCGACCTGGCTTCCTCCTGCTCACCTCCTACGATCCGTATACCTCCAAGTCCCAAGTAACGAATGATTGTTCCTGCCAAATTTCTGCAATATGCTTCCCAAACTGAGCTCAACGATTGGTTCCTTAAACTGAAAAACAAGCTTCACCCTGACCGCACGTGCTAATACATTATTCAATTTCTTGCCCTAGAAAGAGTGACCTGTTTGTCCGTTTGCTAAAAAAACAAGGTGCCCACACCCCTCTTCCACAGTTTTGCCATGACAAGGCCTTTGAGAGGTGACAGTTCCGGTAGGTATAATAAAATAGGCCTATAGCGATGTCTTTCTAGTTATAGGGCTGTATATTTGGATGTCAATGAAGATATTACAGATTCGCTGGTGCACGCGGTTTTAGAAATAATATTTTGAGCGGCAGATTCGTTTCGGTCCCACCCTTTTGCCTATGATACATGGGCTGTATGCTGCTACCGCTATGCTAGGAACAACAAAGCTTAACGTCCTATTGCATCAGCGTTAAGGACGATCACCACGACGCCACCCTGACAATAATGATTATCATCATCATCATATCAAAGATGAGATCCGTAGGATCTCTTTTGGTACCGCTATGCTATTGAGGGTACACTTGTTTTTATACCCCCGTTGGGGTGCCGGGGGTTTCAGTATAAATAGTATCCCCACTTTCTGGAAATGTAGTGCTTTAAATTCCCACTGTCGCTGTCTTTCTCCTTTGTTCTTTCTCATTCCTGCTCTGTTCTATCAATCTGCTATACTATCATCTTCTTCGCTAGACCAGTCATCTACCTTTTTTCTTGAAAACTCTTCCGGGACAAGACTCCTTGTTTGTGTGTGAGGTCTGTTGGATCAGCTTGGGAATATTGGACGCTTTCTGCCAGGTTGTCACTAGGGCTTCCTATGATGTTATTATTTAGCAATGTAGGCATTTTATACGTATGTGTTTTGCTGAAATTTTATAATGATGTTTGTATTCTATTTTGTTTTGGTAAACGGGGTTCGACAAATTAGAGTATAGCCTCAGCGTCCCCTGCGTGGGATGTCTTTATTGTAAAATGACTGGCTGGTGGAGTGCCTTCAGTTTTACCACTAGGGTTGTTTCAGCAGATCTTTTATGCAGATCGGGGTTTGTCCGGTCCTGATTTGGCTAGGAAGAGTCCGCTGGACCTAAAGCAATAATCATGTAATGTATTGTAACTTGTTTTTATTTTAGATATATTATAATATTATCTATTTTGTTATCGCGGATCCTTCGACTGAGTTAGTGCCCCTGTGAATAAACAAACCAAGGAAGGAAGTACTTTACATTAAACAGGTTACAGCAAATTGTGCACACGTGTCCTTGCTCCTTGATGGGCCTGAAGATTGCGACTGAAAACTAATCTCGTTCCGTTTTCTGTTGGCTCTTTGTAAGATTAAGATCCCTTGGACAGTGAAACCCAACAAGGATTTTCTACCTTGTACGGGAACAGCGAACAGTTTACAGCTCCAGCGACTGTTGACTACGTCAAGTGCACTTAATCAAACAGCAGCATATCAGTCCTCACAGTGGGAATAATGGAAGGCCTAAGTATTTATTGCTGGGCATTTTATTTCCTAACTTGTGTGCCGAACTGTTAGTTTTCTCACAGGCCGTGCATTATGTGAGAGATGTCGAACCATCATAGCGTCGCTATCCAGGCCTATAATGCCATAAAACTTGCAAAGAAGGCAGTTACTTAGCGCGCGCGCGCGTGTGTGTGTGTTTGCTTGTGTGTGTTTGTGTTTAAAACCACACAAATGAAGTGGTCGTGTTCGTCAACGTTCACTTAATATTTTGTTCGCCCCCCAAAACGAGAGCATGAGGTCACGTGTGAGTAAGTTTGAGACTTAAACTCGCTTCATCTCGCATAATTATGCAACCCTCCGTTAATAGGTTCAGCCCACTTTTGTTGTATGCTTCAAATCAATTGTAATTTTAATTTTTTTTTATTTCATTTCATATTTCATTTGTTTTGTTGTTGTTTTTTTTTTTTTTTGGGGGGGGGGGGGGGGGGGGGCGGGAAGTAGTGGGAGGGGGGGGGGGGGGTTGTGTAAAAGGAAAGCTATGCTTAAAATTGCGCCTTCAACGTGTTGCAAGCCATAGCTGAAGTAAGAACGAAGAAGAAGTATTGTCAATACACTGGACTGGAGATGTAGAGAAAAAAGCATTCCTCACTTCAGATTTGTGCATTGCGTCACCTCATGTTATGAGAATTAAAAAGCGCGCGCGCGGACGCATATGTGTACGTGTGTGTGTGAGAGAGAGTGTGTGTGTGCGTGTATGGGTGTTTAAAACTTCATTTGTCGCTCGATTCCTTTCAAGCAGTGTCTTGATCCGCTGTAGAACGATGTGGGAGAAGAGAAGATTGTGTGTTGGGGATGGCGTCATTGATGAACTGTGCTGAGTCCATTACAACGTTGTTGAAGTTGACGGGTTTATGGTTAGAAAAAAAGCTATGAAATGTGTACACAGTCAATAATGATTAGGATGCTGGTGTGAAACTATTATGTGTGTGCGGGTTGGGGGGTGGGTGGGTGGGTGGAGTGTGTGTGTGGATGTGTGCATGCATGCGTGCGTGCTTGCGTGTTTTTGTTCCTTTGTTTTTTGATGACAGTAAAGATGCACTAGCAAAAAATATAATAATCGTATATAATCATAGCTGTTATTGTGGGGTTTATAAGACATAAGACATAAGACAATTTATTTCGCTTCAACTTTTACATCGAAGAAATCTTGGTGCGCATGGGATACTCAGATGTGTATAATTATATGTAATTCGCTTATGTTTAAATACAGAAGAAAAGCACACAATTAAAAAAAAAAAAACAATACTGAATGACAAACGCAATAATACATACATATTCTACCTGCATACAGCCTTTGACACTAGGGTGGTTAAATCAATTATAGATTAACACAATGTTCATCAGGAATGACTAGAATTGACAAATTTGTGTGTATTAAAAATTAGGCCTACGTTGCTCATGTTTGCACACTTTATTGCGCGCACTCACGCTTACACGAAAAATAACATTATATATAACATACTCGCTTTATAGACTTAAGCATGCAGGCTGTTGATTGCCAAGTGTCAACAAAACACATGGAAAGCGGATGGGGAAGGGGGGGAGGGAGGGGGAAGCAAGGTTGACAGCCTGTCAAACTCACACTTGATGTTTATGAAACATGAATGAATACCTTCTGATATAGCGCATGAAAAATAAAAATTCAGCAGCCAGAGGCGAGCTCACTCGCGTGTCAACACACACACACACACACACACACACACACACACACACACACACCTACACACACACACAGCGACGAAAGATGTGACATCAAGACTCTGACACAAAATGCTGAAACGAAATTGTATTTCTAGACCATACGAAGTAGGCCTACACATGCACTAGCAAATACATTTGGAACACTTTAAATTAAACAAATTTAGGAAGTAAAATTTTTTAACTAATTTAAAAAAAGTCTAATCTTCCAATCTGCCCCTTAACAAATTAATATAACGCATAGCTAGTCTTTAACATTAAAATTGGAAATCATACAACACACACAAGCACACGCAGGGGCGTTGCACGGTCCAAAATATTGGGGGGGGGGGGGGCAACCCTGTCGACGGGGAGGTGGGGGGGGGGGGGGGGGGGGGCTGACAAGCGGGACGTCATTTGGTCTACAAACACCAGAGATCTTTTTACAGACCAAAAAAGGAGCCAAAGGTCAGGTTTTGACCTTTTTGACCTAGCTGTGACCTTGGATTTTGGGAAGGATCGAGATGATCTTACTAGTAGTCCATGAACAAAATCTCAGCTAGTTCAGTCCACAAACATCGGAGATCTATTCGCGGACACATAAACAAACAAAACAAACAAACAAACAAACCAACCAAGTGAAACCTATAATGGGGGGTGGGGGGTGGGGGTGGTGGTGTAATAATCAAAGCAGTCAAGACCACGTTATCTGTCCCCAGAAAAGCGAACGGGTCCTTTTTTTTTCCCTTTTGCGATCAAAGCACGTGCACGTGTAGGCCTATCAACAAACTAAATCTAAATTAAAAAAATATCGCGCACCTCGCCTTACTCATTTTACAGACTAAAGTAAATAATTGATATCAACAAACCTGGAAAACAGACGATTCCATTGTTTTGTTAATTTTGCTCTTTGCGTGATGAAATGACACTTCTTTCAAACAGCGAAAGCCAGCTCTGCTGCCCGGTGATTGCGTTAGCGCCACGAAATATTTTGTTGTGAAACACAGGCACATGCTAATAGATTATTGTAATATTATTTCGTACGTTAGCCCTTTACACTATCCTATCCTATCCTATCCTATTCTGTCCCATAACCCGAAGGTCGTAGGGGCACCACAGATGATCTTTTAACCAGCATACTCCATCTTTCTCTGTCCTCAGCAGCCCTCATGGCTTCGCTCAGTGTCAAACCAGTCCATTCTCGAATGTTGTCCTCCCACCTCTTTTTCGGTCTCCCCCTTCTTCTACCTCCTTGCACTGTGCCTTGCAGAATGGTCTTTGCAAGGCCTGATGATCTGGTGACGTGGCCATACCATCGGAGTTTCCGTTTCTTCACCACTGTGAGCAGGTCATCGTGTTGTCCAATGGCTAGTGTGATGGTCTGTCGGACTTCGTCGTTGGTGATGTGTTGGGTATAGGAAATGCACAGAAGTCTTCTGTAGCACCTCATCTCCATGCTTTGTATTCTTCGTTGGAGATCTGCTGTGAGGGTCCATGCTTCGCAAGCATATAGGAAGATGGAGATGACCAGAGAGCGCAGCAGTCTTACTTTGGAATGTAGACTGATGGTTCTGTCTTTCCAAATGGGCTTCAACCTTGTCAGGGCAGCAGTTGTTTGTGCGATCCTGGAGAGGACTTCCTGTCGAGACCCATTGTCTGACACAATGGCTCCTAAATATTTGAAGCTGTGCACTGTGTTGAGGGATTGGCCTTGTATTTTGATGTCCGTGTTGATGCCATTGGTGTTGTTGGTCATCATTTTGGTCTTCTCTGCACTTATTTCCATTCCATAAGCTCTGGAGGTGGTGTCAAGCCTCTGTACAAGCTGTTCAAGTTCTTGTTCCTCTCCAGCCAATCCATCAATATCATCCGCAAAACGAAGATTGGAGATTGCTCTGCCCCCTATGCTGACTGTGCCTTCGTGATCTGCAAGAGCATCTGACATGATGCGCTCTAGGAAGATGTTGAAGAGTGTTGAAGAGCCCTTTACACTACGGTTTAAAAATATGGTGATTTTTTTAATTATTGATTCTTCCTGCCTTCCTCTATCGTTTGAAATCTTCTTCTTCTTCTTCTTCTTCTTCTTCTTCTTCTTCTTCTTCTTCTTCTTCTTCTTCTTCTTACTTCTTCTTTCTCTCTCTCTTTCTTTTTTTTTTTTGGCCAAATTATTGGGGGGGCAGGTGCCCCCCTTGCCCCCCCCCCCCCCCCCGTGTGCGACGCCCCTGACACGAGAGAGAGAGACAGACAGACAGACAGACAGACAGACAGACAGAGACAGAGAGGGGATATCTAAGCTAATCGTTGAATGAGTTGAACGTAGTCTGACGCAAGACATTAGAAGACGTCAGACCAAGGGTCATGACAGTCGACGGGCCATCATAGGGTTACTCACGTCACTGTGAGCTGAAATCCGAGATCAGCAGTATAACGCTACAACAGAAAGGATCACCATACACGTTGTTGGATTCCAAAGCACCACCACTTACAACACGTTATCGGCAATGTTCAGTAGGGAGCTACTTTTCAACCATCCTTTCAAGCAACAACAGTATGTGTACTGGCAGTTGTGACAATCTGGGGGACATGGTTTGTATCGGCAAATTAGGCCAGGACACTTAAAAAAAAAACAGTTGTCTGACAACCATTGATTTATGACATACTGGGTTAACGCATTTAAACAATTCCAACAGTAAACATCAACGGTAACTTATCAGCACCTATTGATTTTTATATAATGCAGCCCTATAACAAGATGGCAAGCCTAACGAAGGAAAAGGAAAACGTGGATTGATAAGGCCACTAGCTACAAGCGAACTCGGCTCAGCCGATTTTAAAATACAGTGCGCAAAATGGGTTTAGACAATGGTGAAGCAAATGACCTCGATCTTAGTGAAAGTACAAATACCAATGATCTAGCATGGTTAGCGGTAGTGAAAGTACAAATACCAATGATCTAACATGCTTAGCAGTAGTGAAAGTACAAATACCAATGATCTAACATGCTTAGCAGTAGTGAAAGTACAAATACCAATGATCTAACATGCTTAGCAGTAGTGAAAGTACAAATACCAATGATCTAACATGGTTAGCAGTAGTGACAGTACAAATACCAATGATCTAACATGCTTAGCAGTAGTGAAAGTACAAATACCAATGATCTAACATGCTTAGCAGTAGTGAAAGTACAAATACCAATGATCTAACATGCTTAGCAGTAGTGAAAGTACAAATACCAATGATCTAACATGCTTAGCAGTAGTGAAAGTACAAATACCAATGATCTAACATGGTTAGCAGTAGTGGAAGTACAAATACCAATGATCTAACATGCTTAGCAGTAGTGAAAGTACAAATACCAATGATCTAACATGTTTATCGGTAGTGAAAGTACAAATACCAATGATCTAACATGCTTAGCAGTAGTGACAGTACAAATGCCAATGATCTAACATGGTTAGCAGTGGTTAAAGTACAAATACCAATGATCTAACATATTTAGCAGTAGTGAAAGTACAAATATCAATGATCTAACATGGTTAGCAGTGGCTAATACCAATGATCTAACATGGTTAGCAGTAGTGAAAGTACAAATACCAATGATCTAACATGGTTAGCAGTGGTTAAAGTACAAATACCAATGATCTAACATGGTTAGCAGTGGTTAATACCAATGATCTAACATGGTTAGCAGTAGTGAAAGTACAAATACCAATGATCTAACATGGTTAGCAGTGGTTAAAGTAAAAATACCAATGATCTAACATGCTTAGCAGTAGTTAAAGTACCAATACCAATGATCTAACATGGTTAGCAGTGGTTAAAGTACAAATACCAATGAACTAACATGCTTAGCAGTAGTTAAAGTACAAATACCAATGATCTAACATGCTTAGCAGTAGGTAAAGTACAAATACCAATGATCTAACATGCTTAGCGGTAGTGAAAGTACAAATACCAATGATCTAACATGCTTAGCGGTAGTGAAAGTACAAATACCAATGATCTAACATGCTTAGCAGTAGTGACAGTACAAATACCAATGATCTAACATATTTAGCAGTGGCTAATACCAATGATCTAACATGGTTAGCAGTAGTGAAAGTACAAATACCAATGATCTAACGTGGTTAGCAGTGGTTAAAGTAGAAATACCAATGATCTAACATGGTTAGCAGTGGTTAATGCCAATGATCTAACATGGTTAGCAGTAGTGAAAGTACAAATACCAATGATCTAACATGGTTAGCAGTGGTTAATGCCAATGATCTAACATGGTTAGCAGTAGTGAAAGTACAAATACCAATGATCTAACATGGTTAGCAGTGGTTAAAGTACAAATACCAATGATCTAACATGCTTAGCAGTAGTTAAAGTAAAAATACCAATGATCTAACATGCTTAGCAGTAGTTAAAGTACAAATACCAATGATCTAACATGCTTAGCAGTAGTGAAAGTACAAATGCCAATGATCTAACATGGTTAGCAGTGGTTAAAGTACAAATACCAATGATCTAACATGGTTAGCAGTAGTGAAAGTACCAATACAAATGATCTAACATACTTAGCAGTAGTGAAAGTACCAATACAAATGATCTAACATGGTTAGCAGTAGTTAAAGTACAAATACCAATGATCTAATGTGCTTAGCAGTAGTGAAAGTACAAATATCAATGATCTAACATGGTTAGCAGTGGTTAAAGTACTAATACCAATGATCTAACATGCTTAGCAGTGGTTGAAGTACAAATACCTATGATCTAACATGCTTAGCAGTAGTGAAAGTACAAAATAATATTAATGATCTGACATGCTTAGCAGTAGTGAAAGTACAAATACCAATGATCTAACATGCTTAGCATTAGTAAAAGTACAAATATTAATGGTCTGACATGCTTAGCAGTAGTGAAAGTACAAATACCAATGATCTAACATGCTTAGCAGTGGTTAAAGTACAAATACCAATGATCTAACATGCTCAGCAGTAGTGAAAGTACAAATACCAATGATCTAACATGCTTAGCAGTAGTGACAGTACAAATACCAATGATCTAACATGCTTAGCAGTAGTGACAGTACAAATGCCAATGATCTAACATGGTTAGCAGTAGTGAAAGTACAAATACCAATGATCTAACATGCTTAGCAGTAGTGACAGTACAAATACCAATGATGTAACATGGTTAGCAGTGGTTAAAGGACAAATACCAATGATGTAACATGCTTAGCAGTAGTGACAGTACAAATACCAATGATGTAACATGGTTAGCAGTAGTGAAAGTACAAATACCAATGATCTAACATGCTTAGCAGTAGTTAAAGTACAAATATCAATGATCTAACATGCTTAGCAGTAGTGAAAGTACAAATACCAATGATGTAACATGGTTAGCAGTAGTGACAGTACAAATGCCAATGATCTAACATGGTTAGCAGTAGTGAAAGTACAAATACCAATGATCTAACATGCTTAGCAGTAGTGACAGTACAAATACCAATGATGTAACATGGTTAGCAGTGGTTAAAGGACAAATACCAATGATGTAACATGCTTAGCAGTAGTGACAGTACAAATACCAATGATGTAACATGGTTAGCAGTAGTGAAAGTACAAATACCAATGATCTAACATGCTTAGCAGTAGTTAAAGTACAAATACCAATGATCTAACATGCTTAGCAGTAGTGACAGTACAAATACCAATGATGTAACATGGTTAGCAGTGGTTAAAGTACAAATACCAATGATCTAACATGCTTAGCAGTAGTGAAAGTACAAATACCAATGATCTAACATGGTTAGCAGCAGTGAAAGTACAAATGCCAATGATCTAACATGCTTAGCAGTAGTGAAAGTATAAATACCAATGATCTAACATGGTTATCGGTGGTTAAAGTACAAATACCAATGATCTAACGTGCTTAGCAGTAGTTGAAGTACAAATACCAATGATCTAACGTGCTTAGCAGTTGTGAAAGTATAAATACCAATGATCTAACGTGCTTAGCAGTAGTGAAAGTACAAATACCAATGATCTAACATGGTTAGCAGCAGTGAAAGTACAAATACCAATGATCTAACATGATTAGCAGTAGTGAAAGTATAAATACCAATGATCTAACATGGTTAGCAGTAGTGGAAGTACAAATACCAATGATCTAACATGCTTAGCAGTGGTTAAAGTACAAATACCAATGATCTAACATGCTTAGCAGTAGGTAAAGTACAAATACCAATGATCTAACATGCTTAGCAGTGGTTAAAGTATAAATACCAATAATCTAACATGCTTAGCAGTGGTTAAAGTACAAATACCAATAATCTAACATGCTTATTCGGTATAGTTGATGCATCCGCAAAGTAAAAAGAATAATGAATTTTGACGAAGTTGTTGTTAAGACCAGGTAAAAAAGTGTGTTTTGAAAGAAAACGAAGTGAAATTAGGAGCGATGGACAAGAGCGATTGACGTGACCGGCTGTCCGACAACCGGAGTGCTCCTGAAGGATGGCCCATGATTTGTGTTACTGAAGGATGGCCCATGATTTGTGTTACTGAAGGATGGCCCATGATTTGTGCTACTGAAGGATGACCCAAGATTTGTGCTACTGAATGATAACCCATGATTTGTGTTACTGAAGGATGGCCCATGATTTGTGTTACTGAAGGATGGCCCATGATTTGTGCTACTGAAGGATGACCCAAGATTTGTGCTACTGAATGATAACCCATGATTTGTGTTACTGAAGGATGGCCCATGATTTGTGTTACTGAAGGATGGACCATGATTTGTGTTACTGAAGGATGACCCATGATTTGTGTTACTGAAGGATGGACCATGATTTGTGTTACTGAAGGATGGACCATGATTTGTGTTACTGAAGGATAGACCATGATTTGTGTTACTGAAGGATGGTCCATGATTTGTGTTACTGAAGGATGGTCCATGATTTGTGTTACTGAAGGATGGACCATGATTTGTGTTACTGAAGGATGGCCCATGGTTTGTGTTACTGAAGGATGGCCCATGGTTTGTGTTACTGAAGGATGGCCCGTGATTTAAAGTTCACGCGTGTCATCAAATTCAACAAGATCGCTTTAGCCTTTTGTGATATTGAGCAAAACGTGTTTAGCGACAAAATTACTCCAAATGACCTTGACCTTTCGCTCGCTAAAGCAAACGGGATGGCACGGGAGGCAGGCCTTAGGTAATGTACCTTTGGAGTTTAGGCGAAATCCGATCAGTGGGTCTGGAGACACGGCATCCAACAGACAAGACAGGTGTTTGGCTCCTTCTGATTCCCCCTGGCTGTTTCAGAGTAGTTCCAGATAGGCCCGTCATTTGAGGAGATTTAATTGTAAACATCACAATCCAATTACAGAAACAAACTTTTGAGTGCATTCCTATTATAGAATGTAGAGGTTTAACACAAAACAGGGCCAGTTCCTAGAATGGACGGCTAGTGCGTGGTCAATAAAACGGTTGCCAGGCAACGGCTGATTGATGGCTACTGACAGACCTGTGTCAGGCAGGTCTGTCAAGTGCTCTAACGACGTTGTCTTATGTTGAGCAACCCGTTCTTTTGCTTCACAGAGATGAGAAACTATGGTATTTCATTTGTAAAATATTTATTTGCGATTTCTTCGTGTTTAAAAAAAAAATCTTTATATAGAAGCATAATTTTTAAACAATTCTTGGATTACAAATAATGTAAGATTTCTCTAAACAATATATGTTTAGAGACTGCCATTTTTTTTATTTAGGAGAAACTTGAAAACTTAAAACAAAAATTGATTGCTTTCTATATAAATTAAATGCAAGATCTTTCCAAAGCTTGGGTATCCAAAATATTTTGTTAATTATTTCTTTTCCAACATAAATCCCTCTACAAATTCGAAGATTAAAAACCTCTTTAACGTCCAGAACACAAACAAAAGTTCAAGGTCAGTTGTGTGCGAGAGTGTTCAGTGTTTTCAGTATCTTCGTCAGAAGAAAAAAAAAAGAGTACTTTCGTTTTTGTATTTATTTACCACAAAACGCAGCTATCGGTGTAGAAGAAGTGGCAGTAGCAGGAGTATTGAATTGTTGAAAAACTGGAATCGACGCTTCTGCTTTTTTTTTCTTCACAAGATCGCCATTAACTTGCGAGTTCTCCATGCTTCTTTACTCTGAAGGCAATCCCGCCAATGCAGAAATAATGATAGATCCCTCTTGTTCGGAGCTGTTACCGTTAGTCTCGTATATTAATACTGTCGTGAACATATTTTTAAAAAATAGAGTGCTATAAAGCAGTTGTCTCATTTTAAATCGCAAAACAGCGTAAAATCAAGATATTACACTGCACACAACTTCACAGTAATACGACTTGTATCTGCGAATCCACTAAATATTAATGAAATTGCAGTCCCTAAACAATTAATTGTTTACTTACATAATGCAGTATTTAGCAACATCTTCTAACTAATACATTATGTAACAAATCCTGCAAAATAATGCAGTATAAAGATAAACAAATAATTATTTAGAAATATTTAAAAATAATGAATTATTTCACACAATCTGCTAAATAATGCATTATATAAATAAACAATTTCTTATTATATTTAGCAACTATGGCTTATTTACCTGTATCATGATATATTTACGCAAACAATATATTGTTTTGGTAAATAATAAGTTATTTACCAACAAAATATATTATTCAAAGAAATACATGTATTACACTGTTTGCAAACAAATGATTATTTAGAAAATAAGCTTCTGTATAAAGATTATTTAGCTGAAAGGGGTGAAAATAAAAATTTTACAAAAGTAATTCTATAAGAAGCTGTTGTTTTATAGTAAAGGTGCAAATACCTAATTATCCTCATATTGCGGCCATTATTTGAAAAAGCAGGCAACATGCTCAAGTCAAAGCGCACGCACCGGACTCTTTGTCAGGTTGGCTCATGGTGAGAGTATAAACCGAGGTTTAGTCTGTACACGCAAGCATACCATCGCAAGGACTTTAAAGATCATGAGGTCCATGTCCAAGACGGGGGAATGCCAGCTAAGAATATAAGCAAGCATTTATTACGTTCCTTCTCTCTCTCTCTCTCTCTCTCTCTCTCTCTCTCTCTTTCTTTATCTCTCTCTTTCTTTTTTTTTTCTCTCTCTCTGCCCCTCCTTCTCTCTCTTCCCCCCAACCCGCACTATCCCGGTTACCGAGGATTGTATTCAGATGTGTGGGCGTCTGGTTATGTGCCTACAGCAGATTGTGGGCGCCTCGGGTGGCTTAGATAGATAGATAGATAGATAGATAGATAGATAGATAGATAGATAGATAGATAGATAGATAGATAGATAGATAGATAGATAGATAGATTAGATAGATTAGATAGATTATGTCACGGGGGTTTTATGGGTTGCTGGGCTGTAACGAACGTGTTTTGTACGCAGTTATATAGAAAGACGTTATGACGTCACTGTGTGTTCCGGTAGAAATTATAATTTAGTTTCTGAGCTGTTGTTAGATCAGAGACTATACATCAGCCTAAGCGAGAGGACGTTTTCGTGGGTGCTCTGGAAAGACTTGATTCTTTAGGACTTTAGCTGTATAAGAATACAGCGGGGCGGTTACGGAGCAAAGAACCCCTGATGTGCGGCGGATGGGTCTGGTCCACGCGACAACATCTACATAACTGGATGTGGACGCCATCAACGCCGTAGCTTTCCTTCTGCATCATCACTGGGGCAGACGTGCAACAACGGTGCAGTAGTAAATTTCCGGATCTACGCCACGAAGACAACTGCAGCGTCTTCAGTGTGTGGCTGTGACCCCAGCGTCGGCTGTGAATACCGCGCCGGGAGTGTTTGATCCGCGACATACGGTCAGTAAATAAAAACTGTGAAATTTAGAATATCCGAATCATCGAAATGAAGTCTGTGCTTCGATGCTAATGAAAAAGAGAAGAGTCGAGTGACGTCCTTAGAAAGGGACAACGACTCCTACTAGTGCTGAATTCTGAGAGAAACTGTGTACACTTATAAAAGAAAGAATTGCGTGAACGTACTGAGTAAACGGTGTGCACTCATCAACTGGACTGGGTGAAAGTATTACATTAACTGTGTGCACTTATTTATCATCTGTGTGATTCATTTATATGCTGGAACTGGAAGTAATTGTATGATTTAATGTATCTGTGAATTTAGTGTATGTGAAGATGGTTTAATGTATATGTGAATAATTGAATGAGAATAGTATAACAGAGGGCAAAGAGAAACAATTGTGTAGACTTTGTCCTTGTCTGAAAGCATGTGTGTGGTGAAGGATGAGAACTTTCTAAGTAAACAGAGATAGAACACACTCCTTTATACTGAGCGTCAGACAGCCACAACCACACACTCATTCAATACACCATAAGTAGTTATACATAAATTTATTTAGATTATAATACACAAAAACCGTCCGTTACATGGGCTCTGCACAATGGGATGATGTAACCCTCACGCTTTATCCTATGGGGACCGCTAGTGAGTCACCCTGTGGATTACTTTAATAAATTTATTTGTTTAGCTCGGTCTGTGTTAAGGCTGGGGTACAGAGATAGATAGAAAAATGGTAAAAGATTACTGTCACACTAGCTTTCACACGGCTATGAATCATATGTAGTCCAGCCACTTGATAACAGTTAAACATCACACATTTATTTCTTCTACTCTATACAAGATCGTCGATGTACTAATCTACCTTATCAGTTAAATAGTCACTGTGAATAATTCGATCGCTGATAGTCTATGCAGCTAATTGTTCATCCTCGGGCACTGGAGGTTAATGTTCATGAGAAGTGGACTACTGTGGTCCTGTAGCTCTCAGTTTTCGTGCACACACTGTTATAGACTTAGCTTTGAGTCCGACGTGCTGTGCTGTGGTCTGTTTCCTGACAACTGTGTTGTCTTCTTCTGGTTTCTTCCCTGTGGTTAGACTGGTGGGTTTTCCTCGCGCAATGCTGGGGATACCTCTGCAGCCAACTGATGCGTCGACATGGTTTCGTCTGATGCTGTGTTGGGCGCACTACAGAACGCCTGATCGTCTGTAACATCTGAGACGAAATTCTGCACAACCTTGAATGATAGGTGTGTGCAGAGCGTCTCACTGAAGGTCGTAATAGCCCTCAGTGATTAGCTCCACATCTACATATATAAGCGACGAACATTCTGCTAAGTCCGTGGTCCACTGGAATCTCCACTCTAATTTTTATACATCCATAAATATAAAACATGGCTACTTATACACATCAAGAATTAATAATATTATACACATTCATTTGTACAGCCACTGGTCTGTAAGAACACATATAAGTTAAACAACAGTGGTTCCGTGCATAATTCAAGATGGCGTCGGCCGGTCGTCTTTTTGCCTCGTGGTCAGCTTCGCCACGTGTTCAGGCAAAGTCGGGCTAACAATTCAATTCTATGCATAGCAAATTCCACAAACATAATTCAACAATAATATAATACATCACGATGACGCAGAAGTATGTTCATTTACCTTCGTGACAACTTCAGGCCAGTGGCTACTTGAGTGAATTCGGATTTTCACAAGTACTGCGTCCTAGTCTTTTCTGGAGAGATCTACTGCTAACGGTGTAGCTGTTAACTGTTCCTCGGTTTAAACACGACTGCAGGTCTAGCTCTCTATTCGAATTAGTCAGACCTGGTTGAGTCTATTCTAGCTGTGTTCCTATTGGCGGATAATTGACTCGCCTAACGTAATTACGATGATGTCATTGCCTGCGCTAGAGTCAACGGCCACTGTGTGTAAGCGGCAGTATGCTATTGCTACGCTTGATTACTTCCATCGTCTGCTGCTGCCTAACATTGAAATCCTAAGAGTACATAGACTAGCCAAGCTAAATATTAAAATAAGCAGAGTAAAACTAGTCATCTCGCGACAGAATAGATAGATAGATAGATAGATAGATAGATAGATAGATAGATAGATAGATAGATAGATAGATAGATAGATAGATAGATTAGATTAGATTAGATTAGATTAGATTAGATTAGATTAGATTAGATTAGATTAGATTAGATTAGATTAGATTAGATTAGATTAGATTAGATTAGATTAGATTAGATTAGATTAGATTAGATAGATAGATAGATAGATAGATAGATAGATAGATAGATAGATAGATAGATAGATAGATAGATAGATAAGATAGACAGATAGCAGTGATGTCGTTTTCGTCGGCAAATCGGCCATTCACCGATACAGTTATACCCTTTGTCCGTTTTTTGTTGGCTTGTCTCATGTCTGTTTCGTTGTTATTGCTTCTGGCCATCTTAATTTCCTATCGGATAAATAAAGGTGTTATGAGTTATTGTCGAACATCGCTTATCGGAAGCGCAAAGCAGACGACACATGCATCAGCAGAGAGAGTTAGAGTAACTTCCCTTGTGGCGAACGGCGTGCTTCCGGCAATAAAACTTTTCGTTTTCGAAATGCCGCCGAAAAAGAAATCAAAGCTTATCAGTGGCCTCTCGATTTTCAAAATGTCCTAAAGGTTTGTGACTGAATCGGCCAAATGGCCTATCCTATCCTATCCTATCCTGTCCCGTAACCTGAAGGTCGTAGGGGCACCACAGATGATCGTTTAACCAGCATACTCCATCTTTCTCTGTCCTCAGCAGCCCTGATGGCTTCGCTCAGTGTCAAACCAGTCCATTCTCGAATGTTGTCCTCCAACCTTTTTTTCGGTCTCCCTCTTCTTCTACCTCCTTGCACTGTGCCTTGCAGAATAGTCTTTGCAAGGCCTGAAGATCTGGTGACGTGGCCATACCATCGGAGTTTCCGTTTCTTCGGCCAAATGGCATATGCTGAAAATTTCTAGCAACACCACTGAGGTAGATAGATAGATAGATAGATAGATAGATAGATAGATAGATAGATAGATAGATAGATAGATAGATAGATAGATAGATAGATAGATAGATAGATAGATAGATAGATAGATAGATAGATAGATAGATAGATAGATAGATAGATAGATAGATAGATAGATAGATATCTCTCCCTCTCCCTCTCCCTCTCTCTCTCTCTCTCTGAGAGTGAAATGATACATGGGCAGATAGTAAGATTAGTCTGTATAATCTCCATCCTTGTAAATAAAAAATTTTTAATCTGTATCTATACGTATTTCCTGGGTTTGTTTGGGCGGGGAAGAGGGGGGGTGTGGGGGAGGTAGGGGGCATTATTATAAGCCGTACGAAACCCGAGATAAGAAGGGTGTTAAGACTATAAATCCTGGATCATTTTAGAAAAAAAAAAGGTTTAAAAGTTAGTATGGAAGTGAAAACAATCTTCCACTTGATGCGTTTCTTCACTGGGAACCAGTGCGAGTGTGAACGACAACGCTTTTCATTCACATTGAGGTAATAAAGCACAGCATGCCAGCTGGATTCGGGTCGGGTTATCAACTTCGAAGATAATACTTTGTAATTGCTTTTATGGGTAACACTGAGTGATGGTTTCGTTTTGTAGCTGACTATCCAGTAGTCGGTCATCATAAACCTCTTCTCCAAACGTTTTTGTTTGGCTGCAGTTGCCCATCCCAGCTGTGACCGTTGCGTAAGTGTTACGGACGTGCGAGCGGACGTCAACAGACAAAGGTGCGTTGATGGAATGGTACCGTAGGACTTGATGTGGCTGTCTCGCTGTCAAGCCCTTGGCCTAATTAGCCTGCCACTTCTGCTCTACCCTTTGCCGTTTGCTGGATCTGTTGGCTTTCTGGCTGTGTTTTTATCCGCAGGGCGGAGACACCATATAGTGGCTCGTACACGCGATCCTGTTCTGAAAAGTTTATCATCATCATCATCATCATCATCATCATCATCATCATCATCATCATCATCATCATCATCATCATCATCATCATCATCATCGGCGTTGTCATTGTCGTCGTCGGTATATTCGTCGCCGTCGGCATCATTATTATCATCATCATCATCGTCGTCGTCGTCATCATCACCTTCATTATCCTCCCCTTTTTAGGTTTTTGGATTGGAGTGTTGTGGCCGCGTGGTCTAAGGCGTGCCTTGCCCGCAGGCTAGAAACCAAAGGCGCCTGACAGGTATGGGATCGATTCTGGGCGTTATGTTTTTCCGAATTTTATTTATATTATTTACTTTCGACTCGGGCAAAGTGCCCGTCTGCCATATCGCCAATGGTGGGTGTAGACGTTAAACCTCAATGTTCGGGCAAAATCTCGGAGGTTTTCTCCGGGTACTCCGGTTTGCGCCCCCAGCAAAATTTTAAAAACACAACTAATATAGTAATGGTTGGGTTTGAGGCGCGCCACAGGCTGCACCTTCCCAAGGGGAGGCGGCCCGGAATTTCCCGATAAAAAGGGACAACGTGTCAAAAAATCAAATTCAAATTAAATCAAATCAAGCGTAGAACGAAGCATCGGTCAGCGACTACCCCACCCCGTTCACAGCTTTCTTGAGAGCCAGATAGGGGGAGGCACGGTGCAAGAAGAGATATACACTGCCCTTACGAAACTGTCCAGAGAAATGGGCCCTTTGTAGTATCTAGTAACTGTTGGTGAAGAACCGAGATTGACAGTTTGCCCATCATTGGCCTTAACCTTTTGACTGTGTGAGTGAGTTTGTGTGTGTGTTTGTGTGTGTGGGTTTGTGTGGGTGAGTTTGGGTGTGTGCGTGTGTGTGTGTGTGTGTGTGTGTGTGTGTGTGTGTGTGTGTGTGTGTGTATGTTTGGGTGGTAGATCAAATACTGTTGAAATCAACTTAACCAGATTCCCGTTTCCATTCAACTCAGCGACTTCATCTCAGATTTTCTTCTTCTTTTAATCAACATGTTTGGGCATCAACTTCAGTAGGCTGAAGAAAGCAGTGTGGTACTATGGAAACATACCAAGGTAAATCCTAGAATCTGAGTCAAGATAATGCCTACTCCATATGACCACTCCATATACTCTACTGGTAGAAACACATCCGCGTTTGTCTTTTGTAGTTAGTACTCGCTGTGTCAGCAACCCAAGACTTTCAGATGGCAGTTTCCAGGTCGATACCTAGCAATATGATAATGTAGGCGAGAATCTTTACGATAATAGAGCTTTCATAATTGCTCAGAGATCTGGTCAACAGACTTTTCAACAATCATGTACAAATATAATTACTGAGTACTGTTCGTCGTTTGTTGGACATAATTATTATTAACCTGTCCATAAATTTGTATTCCCCGTGGGGGCGGCGGGGGGTTTCTGTATAAATAGTATCCACATTTTCTGGAAAGTTAGTGCTTTAAATTTCCATAGTCGCTGTCTTTCTCCTTTGTTCTTTTTCTTTCCTACAGATATACTATCTTCTTCTTCGCTAGACCAGTCACACCTACCTTTTTTCTTGAAAACTCTTCCAAAACCCCTCATTTGTGTATGAGGTCTGTTGGACCAGCTTGGGAATATTGGACGCTTTCTGCCAAATGGTCACGAGGGCTTCCTATGATATTATTATTTTACCAATATAGATATGGTCACACGTGAAACACTGCCAATAAATATGAAATTATTCGTGTGTTTTACAAATGTTTCGTGCGCGTTTGTTGCGAATGTGTCTTCAGTATCAATATCGCGGTTTGCATCATTGAGACGCGGGTGCCGTATGCACAACCAATAAGCTAGTGTTTACCTGGAGCTTCAATTGCTTGAGGCGTGGCACTGAACGCAAAGTTAGAGCTAGTGCATCTTGGTTGACGTGAGTGTGATCTAATATCATGTTGAAACAAGCAACTGTAACTCAAGCGTTTCCCAATGAAAGGTTCGTGGTTTTTTTCTACACAAAAAGTTTGAACATTGACCTTTTATTACAGTCATACAACAAAGCAACCATAGATGTAACTGGGCTTAACCCCAGAGGCAAACCTTTTCTACAATAACATGTTATTATTGTTATCCATGTTACAGTTAGTTTGTAAAAGGCATAATAGATTCTTTCAGCGTCAAAAATCGATTATTATATTTTTACCCGGCACTCAGATCATTGTGCGTGGAAGTATTTATGCGCTGAAAAATATGTTAATTTATTTAATGCACTTTTTGTGAAACACACACACACACTCACCCGCACCCTCACACACACACACACACTCACACACACCCACACACACACATATACACACACAGACAGATCGCCTACGTATTTATTTATGTTTTTTTTTTTTTTTTTTTTTTTTTTTTTTTGGGGGGGGGGGGGGGGGGGGTCTAATATTACTTAATTATGAACAGACTTTGAAAACGTTGACTTGAATTGATCGGTGATGTAATTAGGCAGTACCTCCAAACGATCGATTGGTTCCACTGTCGGAGAATATATCTGGAGAATATATTTATTGTACGACTAGCTCCGACCAACACATGAACTGCAGTTTAGAAAACTATGGAGATATAGCGTTGAGTTGCCTAATGACACAAATCCCAAAAGGCCACAACCATTGTTAATACCTAGCAGTTGAGAGAGAGAGAGACAGACAGAGAGAGACAGACAGACAGACAGAGTAGCAACAGTCAGCTGGAATTTGATGAAATATTGATGACCCTTTCAGAGAAAAGCAATGAAGCATCGGTGACAACTTTAAGATGAAAAGTGATAACAGGTTAATTGTAGATTATAGTCACACGACACCGGAGTCTGTCTGTCTGTTTGTATGTCTGTCTGTCTGTCTATCTCTCTTAACTGCTAGCTATTACCAATGGTTGTGGCCTTTTGGTCACATTATTCTGACACCAGCGAACCAGTTGATGGTAAGGAGATAATAATATGGTCGGTCACACGTTAGCCAATCCGGGATTCGAACAAGGGACCTTTCGGTTACAAATAAGCCGCTCTACCAACTGAACTACCCGGCCCCATATACAAATATCGGTGACCATTTACATTACAGGAACACCTATCCTATCCTATCCCTTAACTCAGGTCATTGGGGCACCACACACGATCGCTTAACCAGCGAACTCCATCTTTCTCTGTACTCTGCAACCCTGATGGCTTCGCTCAGTGTCAAGCCAGTCCATTCTCGAATGTATTCCTCCCCACCTCTTTTTCTATCACCCTCTTCTTCTGCCTCCTTGCACCGTTCCTTGCAGGATGGTCTTTGCAAGGCCTGATGCTTATAAATCCACAGCCCCCTCTCTCATTAATTCCACTGTTCAGACTTTGGAGAACTGCATCACAGACATTAAGTCATGGATGACACGCAACAAGCTTAAGCTTAATGACGATAAAACCGAAGCCCTCCTCATTCACAAGCACAACACCTCCTCCTCACTCCCGCCTCTCCCAACATCGCTTACGGTAGGGACAACAAACATTAAGTTCTCATCCTCAGCAAGAAATCTCGGCTACATTCTCTCCGATGACCTGTCCCTCAACAACCACATCTCCAACATCTGTCGCTCTGCATACACGGCCATACGCCAAATCAGCTCCTTTCGCCACTATCTTACGCTCACTGCCACCAAAACCCTAGTCTGCGCTCTCGTCCTTTCTCGTCTTGACTATTGCAACTCTCTCCTCGCTGGCTCCCCAAAACACATCATTGACAAGCTACAAAAGGTTCAGAACTCAGCAGCTAGACTAGTATTCCGAGCCAAGAAACGCGATCACATCACACCTCTACTACATTCCCTTCACTGGCTTCCTGTGCAAGCACGCATAGAGTACAAACTCTCTGTTCTCTGTCACAACTTCTTCACAGATTCTTGTCCCTCCTACCTTGCTGATCTACTGTCTGTCTACTCCCCTTCACGCACTTTAAGATCTTCTGCTGACACTCGCACACTCAAGGTTCCCGTCACCCGCACTAAGACATACGGCCAACGTGCATTCGCTTACTCCGCACCTAAGCAGTGGAACTCCCTTCCCTCCCATATCCGCAACATACAATCAACACAAGCATTCAAAAAGGCCCTCAAAACCCACCTCTTCAAACTTCACTATTCAGAATGATCTGTATCCCGCTGCCATTCTCTCCTCTTTGTCTCCGTCTGATCCGTAAGTGTATACACGGCTGTACATATTTATACTGTTTTTCCTCCTGGCCCTAACCGGGCATATAAACAGCTGTGAATATGTTTTTGCTATTCTATTTGTCTTTTCTGTCATTTGTGTACATAGTTGTAAATTGTAATTTGTGTACATAAGTGTAAATAGTTTGTACCCTTACTGTTCTGTCTTTTGGTGTATTGTAGCGAAAGCGATGTTTTATCGAGTGCATGTACTTATATGTAATGACTATGTAAAGTGTGGTGAGTCTGGTCATAGGCTGGAGTATCCGCTATATAAAAATCCGTTATTATTATTATTATTATTGATGCTCTAATGACCTGGCCATATCATCGGAGTTTCCGTTTCTTCACCACTGTGAGCATGTTATCATGTTGTCCAACAGCTTCTGTGATGGTCTGTCGGAAGTCTTCATTGGTGATGTGCTGGGTATAGGAAATAATAATAATAATAATAATAATAAATTATTATTATTATTATTATTATTATTATTATTATTATTATTATTATTATTATTATTATTATTATTATTATTATTATTAACATTTATATAGCGCTTTTTCTAATGAAAGCTCAAAACGCTTTATATTCACATAAGACACTTCTAAGAACTAAAATGACTAAGCAATAACAATATAAAGCATGGTAAACAAAACATACAAAATTTCATTAGATAATATGAACACACACACACACACACACACACACACACACACACACACACACACACGTATACAGAGTTCAACAGAAATTCACATTAGAGGCCAGAACGAAAGGCAGCAGATGTTTGGGAAGAATGGAGAGACGTGGGGAGGGAGTTCCAGACGGTGGGAGCAGAAAATGAAAATGAGCGTTCACCAAAGGATTTGTTCACTTGTGGAATGCAGAGATTTTGAGCAGAAAAAGATCGAAGGGTTCTAGAGGGTATGTAGTGGTTTACCATGGTTTTGAAATAAGAAGGGTCTGATGAGGAGAAAGCATTGAAGCAGAGGCAAGCAACTTTATACTCAATTTCTTTGTTCGATGGGAAGCCAGTGTAGGGATTTAAGATTAGGCAGATCTGGGAATGAGAAGAAGGAGACGGGCGGCATTATTTTGTATCTTTTGAAGTCTTTGCAATAGATAGTAAGGGCAACCACAGAATAGAGAGTTACAATAGTCAAGCCGTGGGAGAATGAAAGCTGAAACAAGAGTTTGAGTGGCTTTGGCAGACAGAAAGTGACGGATGTTGTTGATTCGACGAGTTCAAAATTTAAGGTTAGGATTAGAGTTTGAATGTGAGCTTGCATAGTCAGGTATGAGTCCAAAATCACGCCCAAGTTTTTGACAGAATCAGAAAACTGGACAACAGAGTTACCAACAACAAAGTAAGATGGAAGCTGAGATGTTGTCATGCGAGGTGATGAAATACTTATGGCTTTTGTCTTTTCGTCATTAAGTTTCAATTTGTTGAACGTCAGGACTTGACATCACAGATGCACTCTTGCATAAAATGTATTGTAATGCCAAAATCCTGGGGTTCAGAAGGTTTATGAAGTTGTGTATCGTCCGTAAAGGATTGATGATTGACAGACTGAGAGTCGATGATGTCAGAAAGAGAGGATGTATAGAAAACAAAGAGGACGGGACCCAACACCGATCCTTGCGACACGCCACAGAGGATCGGTGCAGGATCAGAGCGGTCATTGTCAACGTAAACAGTTTGTTGTCTGTCAGATGTATGACGTGAGCCAGTCAAGAACAGTGCCACAAAGGCCAAAAGTGTGTTGCAGACGGTCAATGAGAATGGTGTGATCTATGGTGTCAAATGCTGACGAAAGGTCTAACAGAGCTAGAACAGAGAGTTTGCCTTGATCAAGGGAGAGGATTAGATTATTAGTGATTTTAACAAGAGCAGTTTCTGTGCTATGTCCAGGTCTGTAAGCGGATTGAAGAGGATCAAGAAGGTTTTTTGAAGACAGGTGTGCATTGAGCTGAGAAAGAAAATTTTTTTCGATGATTTTAAATAAGAAGGATAAATTTGAAATAGGCCTGAAAGTTTGTAGTCTGTAGCACCTCATCTCCATGCTTTGTATTCTTCGTTGTAGATCTGCTGTGAGGGTCCATGTTCCGCAAGCGTATGGGAAGATGGAGATGACAAGGTAGCATACATTGTAGCTGAGACTCGCCGGCTTGCTGCCTTTGACTGATGCTCTAACACGCTACGTTTTTACACCCCTTATCTATCTAACCTCCTTGTAGGCTAGCAATGCATCCTAATGTATTATTTTGTGACGTTTTGGAGGGCGGTGATCCGTGGTGTAACGGAGTCGGCGTGTGCGTGGATGTGATCGTGACAAAAATGCGACACTAATAGAGTTTTGACGCACAGCGTAATCGTGGGTTGTAACGTTTTTATTGGACAGACTTTTTCGATCGAATCACTTTGCTGGGGAGAGGGGAGAGAGAGAGAGAGAGAGAGAGAGAGAGAGAGAGAGAGAGAGAGAGAGAGAGGGAGGGAGGGAGTGGGAGGGGGAAAGGAAGAAAAAAAACCAAAGGAAGTTCAGCGTCTTCTACTAAGCTTTTTAGCTTGCTTTGTGGTTAGAGATAATCATTGGAAAACTATTTTAGTGGAAGGTCAAGATAACTGTCAAGTGACGGTTTGAGTGATAGGAATGTGTTGTGGTTGTGAGAGTGGATGTAACATGTGAGCGTGTATGTTGGTACCGATCGCCGCGCTTTATCCTGATTGGTCTGATGCGTCTGCGCTTTGAACTGATCTGTCGTTAAGATAAAGCGCTATATTATTATTATTATTATTATTATTATTATTATTATTATTATTATTATTGGTGATTTGGGGAAATGTGTATATAAAGCATCCAGTTTAACTATTAGGCCTGTTTCTCGTGATCGACCCTAGTTTGTTGTTTCGTTTGTACGTCGCACTTTGTCCAGCTCAAGAGCAGCTCATGGCGCTGACTGATTCAGATTCAACTCAAGCCGCCCGAGGCGCCCACGTTGATTACATTGTGGTCAAATGTCGTGTGAAGAATTTTGTTTAAAGCATCATCATTACGTCTATTTTCATCGTCATTATTCATCATCATCATCATCATCATCATGATCATCTGTGTCAGGAAGTCATGTTATTGTATAAGGGCAAATACTCTACCCATGACTGCTATTCATTGGTATTGCATAGTTGTTTCCCTCTTAGTCTATCAAGGGCAGTAACTACCGCTGATAGGTGTCTTATAAATAGAGGAGAAGTACTCACAAAAATGCACTTGGTTTGAATTTGCTAGTTTGAATAGATGTGGCCTACAGAACTAGCAAATTCAAACCAAGTGCATTTTTGTGAGTCATCATCATGTTCATCTTTTTCGGCCATCATTATTCTTCTTGTTAATGTACCTTGTAGTCCCCGCTCTTCCCCTCTCCTTTCGTTCCAAGTCCTAAAGGTGTCTGGAAATGATTAGGGAAATTCGCCCTATAACCCTCTTGATATATGATTTTAAAAGGTTCGTGAACTCGATGACAGAAGTTCGCCCGATAAAATCCCTGCACGAGCGTGAGCTTAATAGCATTATCTCTATCTGTCCCTATAAGCTTACTTGCACAGGAATTGTTTCCTTTCACCTGCTATGGCTTCGTATTGATTCCCTACCGGCATAGATCTGCTCGACTTCTTTAACTATGGGGCTGCCTTTCCAGCCTTTGTAGTTTCAGACCTCATAGTCCCACAGCTCCTTAGCTGACAATATTTCATCGGTCTTGTCTAGCGCTTTTTCCAGCTCCAGAGCTTTCTCAAGGCGCTGTTCGATACAGGATCCAACACAAGCCGCCCTAGTGTTACAAGTTTAATCAGTAGTTTATTCAGCCCCGATGCTTGAATCATGATAAGTGTAACTCAGATTCGTTTACCCACGCAACCTATTCATTCAGCAACAAGGCAGGAGTCGTCGTATGAAGTTTTCCAACTTTATTCAGCGTACATCAACAACTGCATACAAGATCGTGCTTTATTCACTCTGACACAGTGCACCACTTATATAGTCTCTCTATAATCGAAAGAAAGTTCGAATATTCCAGCATGACGCAATAACGCCCAATCAAAATAAAACTCGTCACCGGAACTACGCACTGTCTTACGTCATAAAACTTTATTTAGGTTAGAAGAATCTCTTAGCTATTACTAGATTTATCCACATGCTTCGATCGACAATAAACAAGTAATTCTAGAAAATTCTCCAATAAAATCGACCAACGAAAACTATCAACATTATACAAAGCTTCTTCTAACAACAACACAAAATCAAATCAAAGGTAAATACACTCTGTTACTGCACGCTGTGCAAAACAAAACGATCGGATCTATCGTGCGCGTCTCAAACGTAACACCGAGGCCCTCACTGGCTGTTTTTGGCGCGCATCGCCTGACGCCCTGACCATTGATCCCAATCCAAGGCGACAGGGGATGGACGAAGAAAAGACCTGTAGTGTTTGGTGGGTGTGTGTGTGTAGCTGGTACCCAACACTCTAAGACACGAACGTCCGGATCTTTTAAAGATCATCTTTCATAAAGTCCGCGCATGCGCAGACTATACCTCCGTTTACACTGTCATCCAAACAAACAAATAAATTTAAATATAAAAAAAAACCAGCTATGTTGTCAAGCGTCATGACATGCATAGCCTAGCCAGCTCGTGAAAGAAGCCCCTTGGTCTAAGATGTGGGGGATTGAGGAGAGGTGGGGGGAGGGAGATCAGAATGGGTTATTAGAAATTATATCGGTAAGAGAACTTCGTGTCATGTTTCTATTACTGTTTAGTCTTAGAATTAGTTTCCTGTCGTTACAAGGTTTGATCAAAGAGCTTAATGATAGAAAGAGAGGGAACTTGGTACAAAACCGCGAGACGAAAGGTACGAGTTATGCTCCCTTGTCGAGATGCTGAAAATGGCTCGTGGCAGAAAGTCAAAAGGCGACCGAGTGAAACAGGGCGGTGACTTTTGCACAGCTATCAATTGCCATAATGCCAGATACAAGAAAAGTTGTGTTGGCAAGTCCTTTTTCAAATTTCCAAGAGACAAAGAAAGGTAAATTGCAATTGAAAAACTTCATTTTTTTGTGTTTATGTAGGCCTAAACTAAGACCGATGCAGTGTTGTTAGTGTTAAAACAAGCGGAGAGCGGCTTGAATGATTCATGTTATACCTATGTACTAAATCCAAAACAGTTTGCTTGCTGACAGTTTACGTTCAACAGGTCGTTCACTGTTTACGTTATTGCTAGGTTGTTTGACTATATTTGTGCTTATATTTCAAAAGTAGATGTCAGAACAAGTTAAATTAGACTAAGTCTGTTTTCTCCTCATGATCAAATACTGTTCAAGATAACCCCTTACCTAGGCACAAAAATGGTCCTTGATCTGTTGTAATCCCTTTTCGTTTGAGTGTAAACGGGAAAAAAAATGTAATGTAGAAACTCAGTCCATGTTCTGATCTGTGAATTTCTGCGCATTAGATCTATATTGCGTGGAATGTTGTAGTCTGGGTTCTGATTGTTCTGTCTGATTAATTAATTATTTTCCATGAAGTGACTGATGTTATTAAGCCAGTGATGTTGGAGGTGATAGGGTTGGGGGTAGGGGGACACCTGATATAAATTAAATTCACACTATTAGTGAAACATTTTGTTATTGTGCTTTATTGTGATTAATTGATTGAATGACAGAGCTCTCTCTCTCTCTCTCTCTCTCTCTCTCTCTCTCTCTCTCACTATTACAGATTTACACAGTTTCGGATAAATGAAACAGTCTGTCATGCATATTTTTATTTTAAAATATCTGTCGTTGATTAAAAAATAATAAATTCCAGGGCAGAAAACGAACCTATGACATACACACATAAGCAGCATAAAAGCACCTAATAAATGTCAATAAGTAAACATAAAAAAGACAGCATTAGCGGAATGTTAATAATAATGATGGTTAAAAGTTTGGGTTTTGCAAACGTTGCCATAAAAATTTTCTTCTGCAATGGCATAGGCTCAATAAGTTACCACGCACAGATCATTCATATAGCAGATGGTGAAATATAGCCAGCCCGAGCAAAGGGAAATAATCCGTGAGAGCGTCTCGCATTTTTGTATAGGACATAATGGAAGTTCCCCCTCTTTCCATAATAAGCTCTTTGGTTTGATTTAGTTTGTGTTTCACGTCGTGTGTGGGTGCGTGTGTGTGTGAGTGCGCAGGGGCGTGCCTAAAAACACACACCTACATCCTAGCACTAGATCATCCTAGCACTAGATCATCTTGTAAAACTGCTGCTTGGCTCCGTCCTGTGACGTATCTGCTCTCTACTTCTATCCAAGCTATTGGGCAAGTGGTCGTCGATTTCGTCAAGTCTGCGCCTTGCAGTTCGACAGTCTTGTCCGTCAAGTCCGCGCGCGATACAAACGAATCGCAAACTATTGCGTCGTATGATAGACCTGTGTCATACAGACAGTCCGCTACTTTAACGTTGACCTTGACCGTGCCTGTCACCGATGGGTGATCTCCGATGGGGTGTGGATTTGTACCGCTGCTTTGAGTTAGTACTCTATGAGCTGGCCGGCTCTCTCGCTTGTCTCTACGTTGTGCTGCCAACTTGAAACATTCCGCGGTGGAGTGATTATTTTTGTTGCAGAACGAGCAAACCCGTCTCTGTTCTGCGGGACCTCTTTTCCCGAATTCCGCTATGGGTCCTCTATTTTGCCCAGGTCTGGGGTGGGTCGGCCGAATCGCGGTGCGCTCGTCCCGGTGAGGGCTTCTCTTCGGAACCTCTTTCCCGTTAGGCTTTAGGTCTCGCCTGAAGCTATTGGCTTCTCGCCGTGGGCGGCCACGTACCTATCTGCGACCTTGACCAGTTCATCCAGCCTTTCCGCGCCCTGCTCTACTGAGAATGTTTTCAGCTTTGGGGACATGGTCTCCCGTAGCTGTTCCCACACGAATAGTTCGGTCCGTCCGTCATACGTCTTATCAGCGGCTGACTGGCTAACCCACTTATCCAGCAGTGTGAAAAGACGGTCTGTGAACTGCGCGTAACTTTCTCCTTTCATTCTCCGATTGGTGCGGAATTTTTGCCGGTAGCATTCTCCTTTGAGTTCGAATCCAGTTAGGAGTGCCTCTTTGACTCTGTCATAGTCAGTCGCTCTGTCAGTCGGTAGCTTACTGTAGATGTCATATGCTTTTCCTCTCAGCCCTTGACTAAGCTTAAAAGCCCAATGGGTGTGTTCCAGCTTGTACTCTGTTGCTAGGTGCTCAAACCTAGTCAGATAGAGATCTAGACCTTCTTCTCTTTCGTTGAATGGCCCAAGTGGAAACGACATACCTAGTACGGGGTGGGGGGGGGGGGGGGCTACATCTAGTTGATCTGAGTGGGGAGGGGTTGTGGCAGAACTTGAGGTGTCATAGCCTAATCTCCTCAATTCCAGTTCCTGCTGTCTTTCTCGTTCTTTTTCTCGTCTGTCTCGTTCTTTTTCTGCCCGCTCAAATTCCAATCGCCTACCTTCTGCTTCTGCTTCCATTTTCTTTGCTTCTAATCGCCTAACATCTGCTTCTCTCTCTGCTTTTATTCACCTAACCTGTGCTTCTTTCTCTGCTTCTATTCGCCTAACTTGTGCCTCTCTCTCTGCTTCTATTTTCTTTTGTTCTCTCTCTGCTGCTCTCTCTGCCTTAGCTTCCTGCTTCTCTACTTCTGCATTGATATACGCAATTAAGTCCGCTCCTGCTAAGTGTAGTGATTCTCATAATTCCTTGAAGCGCAATCTCAAGGCTACTGGGTCTGACATTGTCAAAAGAGTCTATGACCAACCTCTGAATCACGCGGAATACAAAAACACTAGCAATATGGCAATTCAATAAAAATAATGCAAAGACAACCTAATTCGTAATCAATTATGGAATAAAACAAGAAGTCAAATGGCATACAATAGTTACTTAAGCCAAACCTGCAAAAGAAGAATACAACATACAAGCACAAAAAGAATTGAAGCAAAAAATGTTTTTAACAAAAGAATGGTGCACCAATACTGTCTCCCTACTACACTTACAAAAAATTATAAATTATAATCTACAACTATTATTTCTACCTATCGTATTTTACCCAGATCCTGGCAAGGCTCGCCAATTAAGATGTGACGGTGGGTCTCACGCAATTAAGTCTGCTCCTGCTAAGTGTAGTGATTCTCATAATTCCTTGAAGCACAATCTCAAGGCTACTGGGTCTGACATTGTCAAAAGACTATATGACCAACCTCTGAATCACGCGGCTCAAGTGCAGGTCGAATGTCAGGATTGACTCTCCTGCATCGGACCAAGCCTGCTCGTCTGCAAAACATAAGACGAGTTTTTGCAACGCCATGTTTACACAGGGTTTGCAGAGCGTCTTACTGTTGGCAGAAACATTCCTCAGTGATTGCTCCACTTATATAGATAAGCGACGAACAATCTTCTATGTCTGATGTCCACTGGAATCTGAAACCTAATTGCTATACATATATCATGGCTAAAATAAACACACGGAGAAGTAATTACTAATATGCACATTCTCCGGTACAGCCACTGGTCGCCAATACTACACATAGGAGAAACAACAGCTGGTCAGTGGGGCTACCTCGTGGTTTCTAAAACCGGTCGCGGGCAGCCACGTGGTCAAGCAAAGTTTTACAAACATTCACTATTATAAAACATGGCAAGGCTTTACAAACATAATCCAATAATATTATCAATAAATCGCAGTGAAACAAAAGATTGAGCATTTACCTTCTTGAAAATGTCGTGCAATGGCTGTACTGCAATGAATTGATTTTTACCCGTCACCTGCGTAGTCTTCAGAGAGCGATCTTTCCACCTGTCCGTCTCAGGTGAGGTTTTAACAAAGACTGACTACCTTACCCTGTGGTCAGCTTAAGCCCGCGAAACTTCATGATACCTTTAACTCCTTCTAGCGGGGGTGGCAGATATAGGTCAGCTGAATGATGTCACTGTCTACCCTAGCGAGAATCTAGCCTACCCAAGCTTAGACCAAACTTTTAACTTCTGTCATCTGCTAGGCATCGACAAAATTACACAGGCTACAGCAGGATGAACTATTTGAGGGGTGAAGCCTTACTGCAGGGTTCAAACTAGCATATCGTGACACCAATTAAAAACAGTTGGATGGGAAACAAAATTCAGAAAATCCAACACACATTTAGCACACTATAATACACTTCTATTCATTCTGAGAGACACATACGTTTGTTTAATAGTTGGATGGATTTGGGAACAAAGCTAGATCTGGTTCGTACTGTGGAACACTTGGGCACACGGAAACGGCGTCCAAATGGTAGAATGTCATAATGTTTTGCCAGAATACGTGTAGTGTCTCCCGCAATCATCTTAGCCTTTCACACAACACCACAGTTTTAGGTAATAGATTAACGCTTGCTCAATATGCAGATGATCTAGCTATATGGATGAATGTCAATTTAAAAAAGAAAACCTCTTTGTATGAAATAAAACAGATTGAAAAATTATATCAAAAAGAAATAAACAACATCACTCAGTTTATGAATCAGAATGGTCTCGAACTATCAAAAGAAAAAACAAATTTGGTACTTTTTAGTAATTTTCAGAAACCAAGACAACTTCCAAAATTAGTAATTGACAATGAAAAATTAAAATATGTTAAAGAGGTTAAATTTTTAGGAGTATATTTAACATGCAAGTTACATTGGAAAAGACACATAGAGTATGTAATACAAAAGGCTGTTAGAAGTTATAACCTACTGAAAATTATAAGCAAACAATCTTGGGGACAAGATGAAAAAACATTAGTTCATTTAGCTATTGCCCTAGTGAGATCAAAGTTAACATATGGACAGGAAGCATATTTTTCTTCTCCAAATTGTTACCTCAAAAAGTTACAAAGCGTAGACAGTAAGGCAATAAAATTAGCTTTAGGAGTGCCTATTCATACAAAAACAACAGAAGCATATAAACTTGCAGGAATTATGAACTTAGATGATTATAGGAGATTATCTTGTGCGAAATATATAATCAGAGCAAAAGCTGTAAACAATAGTACAGATGAAGAGCTTTTTATTAGATCGGATGTAGATTTTCCAAAACATGCCCAAAAGGTGCACTCTTTTCAAACAATAGCAACATATACTAAAGATCTTATCCAGTTAGATATAACACATATTGAGAATGTACGTAAGGATATAATTTCGCCAGTTCCTCCATGGGAACTTGAAACAGCATATTATGATATACATTATTGTAATGAAAAAAAAAGAGTCAAAATCAGAACCTTCTTGCAGTTGAAGTTCGGAATCATTTATGTGAGAAATATTCAGAAATTTTAAAAGTATACACTGACGGATCTGTTTTAGAAACAGGGGAAACAGGAGCTGCTTTTGTTATCCCAGATTTGAAAATATCAGAATCGTTTTATATAGGAAAAGGTTATTCTATTTTTACTGCGGAATTAATTGCTATATTAATGGCTCTAAATAAAATTTCTAGTTTATGTCTGAATATATTTAGTATAGTTCTATGCGTATATTCTCTATCTGTTTTAGATGCTCTAAAAGCTAATATTAACTGTGAACGAAAAGAAATTATTTTTGAGATTAAGAACATTATTCATGGATTGATAATTAGTGGTACTGAAGTGACCTTTTGTTGGATTCCATCACATTGTGGATTTTTATACAATGATTGGGCTGATCATGCTGCAAAATTAGGTGCATTAAATATTAATTCCTTATCAATTAAATTAAATCTGTCTTCCAAAGAAATTCAAAATAATATTGAAAATGATCTTGTAAAGAAACTTCAGTTCTATACAAACTATACAAATCTTCGTGGATTTCCCAGATCAGTTTCATCTACGGTAAACAGAATATTATTAAATTCAATTAAAACCAAATATTGTAAAAAAGTAAAGTGCATTTGTGATGAACCTCTAACTCTAAAACATATTATTTCATTGTATTCAGATTCATCCTCTTTTGCGCCTTGAAGTAAATACTATAACATCAGTTAAAAACATTAGTAATGAATTAAGTGTGGGATTGGCAAAAGCTTTAATCAATTCTCCAGTCGCTCGTTTTATTTAACTGAAATTGTTATTGTTCTGTTAGATAGATATTAATAGTCCCTGGGTGTATGTATGTGTTTATATGTGTCTGTTTAAATGCGTGAATCTGTATGTATGGTCTTTATCATCTTGATGAAAAAAGACGTTAATAAAACAACCAACCAACCATCACACAACACGACATTCATACAACTCCTTCAGGCTCTTCTGGTGCTCACTATGGGAAGGTCTCTGGTTGCGCGCAACACTTTCTAGACTAGGATTTCATTTTAGCTGATAGGTTGGAGATTTTAGCTGGCGGATTGGAGATTTTAGCTGGCGGATTGGAGATTTGAGCTGATAGGTAGCTGATAGGTTGGCGATTTTAGTTGATAGTTTGGAAATTTTAGCTGATAAGTTGGAGATTTTAGCTGATAGATAGGTTGGAGATTTTGGCTGATAGGTTGGAGATTTTAGCTGATATGTAGCCGATAGATTGGAGATTTTAGCTGATAGGTTGGAGATTTTAGCTAATAGATTGGAGATTTTAGCTGATAGGTTGGAGGTTTTAGCTGATAGGTAGGAGAAACATAAGGCGAGGTGTATATGTAGATACAGAATAATGGCATAGAGTGGCTGATTTTCACGGATAAGCGGTTGCCAGTTCAATTCAATTCTTTATAAGTAGAAACAAATATGTACATAGTCCAAAACAAATATGTTGATAGACCAAAACAAATATGTTGATAGACCAAAACAATGCTCATTTGGACAACAATAACATCACACAACACAAGAGAAAGTTTGGAGCTAAGCTGTAAGTCAGTTCACTTTGAAAGTGATGTAAGCTTCAAAATTGAAATAAAATCGAAATAAAAAACAAAATGTGTAAACCCCGTTTTTATAATAATACTAACGATTGTCAATTACAACAGGACTATGCCAAAATAATATTCTTAAGGTTATCATCTTCTCAGATGATAATATCATTGCTCTTATAACTTACATTGATACACTATAACTTACATTGATACACTATACTGAAGCAGTGTATACCTTACATCAAGGATTTTACATTCCTTGCTTACATTAATACATTGAAGCGGCGTAGGAGTTTGTAAGGAATTAATTACAGTTGACTGCAGGTGTGCGTGTTTGTTAAAGTGATTAAATAATGCGTGACGCAGATTCGCAGAAGGCCATGCCTGCTTTGTGAAATTCAATGTTATTGCCAAAAGCTGTCACTCATGAAAACAACACACATCTATTTCTGCTGCTTTGATGGCAACCCAGCTTTACAAAAGGGTATGGTGTGACTATTAATTACATTGACTATAGCGTCGTAGAGCGCTTGTTAGAAATTTAATGCTGTGTCAAACGAGACTGTAAATGTGTGGCGAGGGATTGGAGTTTCTATTTAGAGCTCCGCGTGTAATGAAGGTTGTTATTTCTGGGTCTGTATTGATTTTTTATGGTTATTTTATTTTTATCAGGCCGTTGTGGTTAAGAAAGGGTTTCTATTTTAGTGGTAGTAGAGTTCTGTCGCAGATTTCATTAGAGTCGTATATGGCGAAGGGAATTATTTATGTTGCTGTGAAGTGAATTGTGGGTTTAAAGAAAAAAAAAGTTGTTAGAGAAAAATGCCAGTTAAAATTCGAATGAATGACAGTCTCTAGATCTACGTACGAAGTCTGAACCCAGAATCTTTCGTTGCCAGAACAGATTACAAAATAATTGGCTTGTCTGACGTCTTACCATTCATCACAGAACCACAGAATTCAGTTTATACTCTTACTGAGTTCAAAATTATGGCTTGTCTGACCTTTGACAGGAAGGGACGCAACCTAATAAAACAGATTAGTCGCCGGGAGTATTTGGGGGGGGAAAGGGTTGTGTCCCTTAGCTGGAGACTCCCTTTCTACATTGTCGTAAACCGTTCGGTCTTTTATAAAGAGAATTAGGTGCATCTTGGACATAATAAGACGTAACTTTATTTGCATTGAGTTGTCAGCTGTCTTTCAAAGATCTCTGTACATATAATGACAGTACTTTGTAGTACGGTCTGTGCATATTTTATAATGGTCGAATTGTAGCTGCAGTTATTGAAACAAGATGGCGCTCGCTACATAAGCTCCACCTTCCACAGGATTATCTGCCCTGTCCTAATGTCGCCCAGGTTTGGTCCGCTTTAGCCGCAGTTAGTCTTTTCGCCCCTAGTCTGTGCATGCACGCATTGATTCCATTGCACGGACTGTGAAGATTGTATAGGCTCCTTTGTGTTGACCCAGTATAGGAATGACGTCTACACCAACCATTGTCGATGTGGAAGATGAGGATAGCCATCACAGGGCAAAACATGGGTTGGAGGCTCTAACCTCAACACTGAACCACCAGAGCAATCATACTGCTAAGTTGGACAGTGACAAATGGCCACTTTTATCTAGCCCCCTACCAAGGGATTCGAACCCGAGTCATCGGTGTGCAAAGCGAGCCACGGCAATTGGGGCTGACTAGTATCTACGCAGTCTCCAGAAGATATTACAGACTTTTAAAGTTTTTATTTTATTTTGTTTTAGTCCATGGCAGTGCATTCCCAAATGCGCATGCAGTTTTAGCAAAACAAGGATTTATTTCATTGTAGGGAGAAAGAAAAAAATCTCAAGTGCCTCAAGTACTTTTAACATTGAAGTCGTGACGGAGTGAGAGCTTCCTGTTTACAATGTCTGATAAACCCTGTGTCCTCGCCTCAACTCAGCCCCTCTTCTCGCCATTCCTGCAGTTATGAACGGTGCTGTTCAGTGTCTACAACAGCGCCATCGGAAACTGGTTCAGAACAACAATCGGTGTGCGTCAGGGATGCCTATTCTCTCCAACACTCTTCAACATCTTCCTAAAGCGCATCATGTCAGATGCCCTTGCAGATCACGAAGGCACAGTCAGCATAGAGGGAAGAGCAATCTCCAATCTTCGTTTTGCGGATGACATTGATTCATTGGCTGGAGAGGAACAAGAACTTGAACAGCTGGTACAGAGGCTTGACACCACCTCCAGAGCTTATGGAATGGAAATAAGTGCAGAGAAGACCAAAATGATGACCAACAACACCAGTGGCATCAACATGGACATCAAACTCGAAGGCCAATCCCTCAACACAGTGCATAGCTTCAAATATTTATGAGCCATTGTATCAGACAATGGGTCCCGACAGGAAGTCCTCTCCAGGATCGCACAAACAACTGCTGCCCTGGCGAGGATGAAGCCAATTTGGAAAGACAGGACCATCAGTCTACATTCCAAGGTAAGACTGCTGCGCTCCCTTGTCATCTCCATCTTCCTATATGCTTGCGAAACATGGACTCTCACAGCAGATCTCCAACGAAGAATACAAAGCATGGAGATGAGGTGCTACAGAAGACTTTTGGGCATTTCCTATACCCAACACATCATCAACGACGAAGTCCGAAAGACCATCAGACAAGCCATTGGACAACATGATGACCTGCTCACAGTGGTAAAAAAAACGGAAACTCCAATGGTATGGCCACGTCACCAGATCATTAGTGTCTTGCAAAGGCAAGGCACTGTGCAAGGAGGTAGAAAAAGAGGGAGACCGAAAAAAAAGGTGGGAGGACAACATTCGAGAATGGACTGGTTTGACACTGAGCGAAACAATCAGGGTTGCTGAGGACAGAGAAAGATGGAGTATGCTGGTTAAACGATCATCTGTGGTGCCTCTACGACCTCCGAGTTACGGGATAGGATACGATAGGATAGGAATATATTAATTATTGTTTTAATTAATTAATTACTTAATTTATTCATTCATTGGTGTATTGATTGATTTGTTTAGTTATTTCTTTATTGATCAGGCTACTTGACTTGTTTTGTTTGTATGTCTTTCTTTCCTGGTTGTCTTCCTTACGTGTTATGTGTATTACTTGTTTGGAGGAACCTGACGTAGTCCCTTCTTGCTGTTGCAGGCTATGGCAGTGGAAGGAAGGGCATCATGTTGATGTTTGAGGAATTCCGTGACATCTTTCGCCTGTCCTTCTCCTCTTCACCGACCTTCTCCCATTCCTCCTCCTTCTCCTCCTTCTCGTCTCTATCTCCTGCTTTCCTCTTATCCGCCGTGCTCGGCTACTGGTGGCAGGTAGAGAATGTTGGAAAGACAGGGGGAGAGACCGAGCGTACAGCGGCTGTGTAGACTGTTTGAGTGTCGCCAGCCACTAGCACAACCACCACCACCTCTACCTCTACCACTACCGCCAGCACCACCACGGGAGAAGATCTGCGCTCTCTCCGGCACGACGGGGCACGCGGTTGAAGTGAGAGTAGACAGTGCAGGCCCACCGCCGGCGTCAGGGGGAAAGACTCGCTCTCCCTCGCTCCGGGCCGTCATGGAGAGTCGCCTCCCTTCCGTGGAGGAGTTCCGCGCGCGCTTCGTGCGCAACTTGCGCGTGTTCGAGCAGAAGCAGGACGGAGGAAGTGGGAGAGGGAGTGGAAGGGAGGAGAAGGCGGCCCCGGCGTCCCAACCCTGCAGCCCCGCCTGGAAGCGGTCCGCCCACCGGCTCAGTGCGGGCAGGACGTCGCCCTCCGTCCGGAGCTGGAGCGGCAGTGGCCACGCGTCGCCCCTTTCTCTCAGCTCGCGTGAAGTATCGCCCACCCCGCGTCAAGCCTCGCCATCCTCTGGACTTTCACCCACTTACACCCACTCTCGGAATATTTCACCCACCTCTAGCCTCTCACCGACCTCACCCCTTTCCAGGAATGCTTCACCCACCTTCCGCCTCTCCCCAAACGTGTCGCCCACCGATAGTCTCTCGCCCGCTTCTAGTCCTTCGCCCACCTCCGGAAACCTGTCCCCGGAGGCCAGAGAGCGGGGGCAGGCAGAGTCGCCAAGTGTGTCACGCCGAAATAGTGGGTCGCCAAAGCCGGTGAACAATGGTAGCAGCGCTCACAAATCACCGTGCAGCACTAGGCCCACCTCGCCCATTGAATCCAAATCACCGCGGCTAGAACGGCCAGGCCGGAGGTCGCCATCCTCCTCCAGCTGTCACCAGCAGCACCAGCCGGTGATACGAGAACGGCACAACGACCGGAGCCGCGCCCGTAGCATCCGAAAAAACCCGCTGTTCCGGGGGCTGTCCTCGCAGTCCGGTCTTGCCAGCAAGCTCCACCTGAGCCCCGGTCACAAGCATTCCACCAGCAGCGTGGTAGAGTGTGGGTTGGTGTCGCCCTCAGAACAGCGCACGCCCAGTTTTTCTGGAGGAGTAAGAGGAGAAGCAAAGGAGGAAGGAGGAGAACGAGAGAAGGGAAGAGGGGAGGGGAGAGCGTGGAGGAGAAGTCCTTCACAACGAGTGCCGCAAGCCTGGTGTTCTCAACCGGACCTTAGCCCACGGGCCTTCGAGGAAAGGCTGAGGCACCTTCCTATACAACAGGCCAAGGTAGGAAATGCATGCTTTACTTGCACGCAATATGTTCAATAGTTATCGTTCATGATGACGCGAAGAGAGCGAGGATGCATGGATGGATGGGTAGAAGAGAAAGAAATGAAGTAGATTGTCCAGTTCCGCATAGCAGCATTGTCAGATGTAGCCTTGTAACGTAGACCTAGATGTAGAAATGGAACTAACAAATCAGTGTCACCAATGAAGATTTTCCCGTCAAGTTGAAGTATCAAACTGCCTTGTATTTATACTGGTTGTGGAATTACCTAGTACCTTTTTCTACACCATCCTCGCTAAACGCTAGCCTTTTCTGTAGGCTTACATGCTGTGTTGGGTGAAAAGGAACCAACCACCTGAATAAATAATGCGTTATATTTTCAGTTGGAAGAAGTGAGTTCCAACTCGACCCCTCACGAAGACCGAGACAACGACCACAGCCGCCTGTCTCGCGTAGTATCTCGAGCTTCCATCCACCTCTGCAGCAGCCCCAGCGTCGCCTGCGGCAGACGCCGCAGCATCTCCGAGGAGCGCCGCATCAGCGTCATCCAGACCTCGCATCCTATGCGCACGGCAGGGTCGGCAGAGACGCTGATGTCAGAAACGCCCCGCTCTTCTCCCTTGCTGGACGAGTGGCTCAGCTCCCTCATGACGCAGCCCAAGGGCCCACCACCCCACGATGACGACAACGAAGACGATGACGATGAAGATAACACAGAGGCGATTGAAGTGGATGACGAGGCTAGCGTGTCCGGCAGACGACTGTCGACGTTCTCCACGTTCAGTTCCGTGTCCAGCAGGATGTACCCTGGTGTCAGCGCCTCGTCCTTCCAACATCACTGCGCTGGCAAGCGTTACACTGGTCCTTCTTGCGGTCGTCATAACAACTCAGCTGTCCCCTCCTGTGCCTCATCAGCTGCGTCGTCTAAAGAGTTTGACCCCCACCATCCCCACCTGGACTCTCACCAGTCTTATCATCATCTACAGCAACATTACGAACAACGACGCTGTTCCGACGAGCGCTTGTCTCCCCACGCCCAGACAGAGAGCAGCATCACCTCCAGCACTGGAATCTCCATCCACGTCACGGAAGACGACGAAGATTCCGCTTGTTTTCAGAGCATGTCCGACTCCGCGTCGGTCCAGTTATGTGTGCCGGTGTCTGACGAAATGTCCGCGTGTTCTCGCCAGCACCTGCCCCTGAGTCCTTGCAGCAGCCTAGGCAGTGCGTGTAGCAATCCATCCGCGAGGTCCAGTTACGCGGACTCTGCCGTGGACATGAACGAGAACGATACCCTAGAAGTGGAAATCTACTCGAGCACTCACGTGGCAGGGGTCTGTGGTGTTGGACATTATTTGGATGTAGGGAATAGGGGCAGTTGTGGAGGAAAGGCTTGCTGTGAGGGAGGATGTGGTGATGGTGGTGGTGCCCCGACCATCCGCATGAAGCAAGTGCAGTTCGCCAAGTCCCAGCATCTGTCCACGTCCTCGTCGTCGTCTGGACAAACGGTGGTGGACAATAAAGCGTCTACTACTCCCCAATCCACACCCAAACTGACCGTCAGCACCATCAATGACGCCATTTCCCAGCTCAACTCCGAGATGGCGATGCAGACTGGTACTACGAACCCGTGTTTGGTCTTCACCCCGCCCCTGCCCTTCGTCTCTCCCACCTCTCTCTCCATTTCCATCCCCTTTACCTCCCCTCTCCCTTTGATGTGTCCCATCAGCGACAACCCAAGCTCGGCCATTCCGTCGTTCGTCATCAGCGACCACAGCAGCAACGAATGGTCGTCCAGCGATCACAACGCTGACGACTTGACCACCCCCGAGGGTTCCACGGTCACGTTGGACTTCTCGCTGTGCCCCGAGAAACCCGGGCTAAGGAGGTCGCCATCGGCTGCGTCATCCAGTTCCATGAGCTCGGATGCTTCGTCATACTGTTCCACGTGCTGGACCGACTCTTCCGTCTCTGACGCAGAGCCCACTTCGCCCAGGCCACCTCGGAGGAAGAAGGTAAGACATGTTTGTAGTGTTTGAAACGGGTGGAGATGGTGGCGTTGTTGTAGTTGCAGTGTTGGTGGTGGTGGTGGTGCTGGTGGTGATGGAGGAGGTGGTGGTGGTATGTACTGATTTATCTCGTGAGGTTTATTTTGTTAAGGTGTGGTTTGGTTTTGTCTCATCACCGTCGTCGCTGTTGTTGTTACTGGTGATGTTTGTGTTTTGGATCTGTGTTTGCTGTGCTCGTTGTTTGGCTGTACAGTGTGTGGCCACTTCCTTACAAACGGCTGTTCAGCATGGTGGGTGGTTGATCATGATCTGGTGACGTTTGTACATGTTTCTTCGCCCTGTTCTCTCTCCGTTCGCTTTGTAATGTTTGTTATGGAATTGTGTGCCTATGCGTTGTGTCATGTTTGTCACGGAATGCTATCCTGTGCAGATTTGTCACGGAATACGTTATTTGTCAAGTTTGTCACGGAATTGTGTCGGATGTAGACTATTTGTATTGAAGTATTGCTATTTCTGCTGTCTCGGTTTGTCAATATCCGTCTGCGTGAACTCTTGGCGTAAATGTGGCCTTTGAGCGTGGGACGTAACTTGTTGGCAGCGGTTTTAATTGTCACCATGTTGATTGAAACGTGCAATAATATTGTTTTCAAATTTGGGATAGAGTACACGTATACACAGTCTTCCTGTCGCTGAAACGTGCAATTGTTTTCAATTTTGGGATAACGTACACGTATACACAGTCTGCCTGTCGTCTATATGTCTCTCTCTCTCTCTCTCTCTCTCTCTCTCTCTCTCTCTCTCTCTCTCTCACACACACACACACACACACACACACACACGCGTGTACACACACAAACACACCCACACATACACACATACACACATAATTTCGTTTATAATCTCTGCACGTTGAATGATCAATTCACCTTTTGAAAACAATCTTGAATTGCAAAGTCAGCTTTTGCAAGATTGGCGTTATAATTACTTTTTGGCCACAATATTCTCACACAGAGCCAGTTTCATGTGCCAGCGTTCCTTCATAATAATCCATCACCAGTTCTTTATTCGATCGATAAATTTATAAAAAAAAATTTAAAGTCTTGCAACAAGTTTGTGCGTTAAGAAAGAAAAGAAAAGAGGCTTTGTTTGTTTTGAAGTTATCTCATCGTTGTTTGAACACGTTTGTAAGCGTGCAACGCAGTTAGCTCAGTGCTGTACGCCGTGCACTCCAATTTCAGCCCATGACATTGCAGCCTGTACAGTCAGGCAGTGGTTCAAACCCCTTTAACGGCGTGGGAGGAAAAATAAACCAACTGAGACACTGCGCTCCTACTTCTTCGGATGAGAGTATAAACCGAGGTCTAGTCTATACACTGACGCACGCAATCAATAGCATAGACTTTAGGGATCCTGACGCTCATGTCCTAGATGGGTGAGTGCCGGCTGCACAAATACAATCAGCACGCATAAGGTCCTCCTCCCCTCCCCCACCCACCCTCGGTTGCACAGGATTTTGCTGAGTCGTCTGGGTGCCAGACTGTTCGTCCAATGGTTCCAAGTGGGCGTTTGAGGCTGCTTGAGTTAGATCCTGTATCGGCCAGCGCACTGCGCATCCTCCAATGGATGGAGACACGCGCGTTATAAATGGACATCATCATCATCATTATCATCATTATGTCAGCTTCGAATGTTTACCGAGAAAATGCATGTTTAGGATATTGACAGCGTTTTTGTTGTATTGGGAGTTGCTGTTCACCTTCTGTCCAGCATGTATACCACTGGCTTAGGCCTACACACTTGATGCAAGTGCACACAATTTTGTCTTTGATTTTGGGTTTGATTCACATTATTTTCTTTTAGGGGGTGGGGTGGGAGTTCTGTGATGGGGAATTTCCTGACTTACCTGATGTTCTTCTTCTGCTGCCGCCTTTCATTCTAATTATTGACTCAATCGTATACAAACGTGCCCGTCCTATCATGTGTCTATCATGGTGTCTGCTGGCAGTTTATTACCCCTCTTTCTGAATCCGTTTATCTTATTTGTTTGTCTGTGTCTCTGTCTGCTTGCTTGTCTGTCTGTCTTTATTTCTCTCGTTCTGTGTAGTATGGATGCTCTTCCTTCTATTATTCACTTCATTTGTATTCTGTGTGTGTGTGTGTGTGTGTGTGTGTGTGTGTGTGTGTGTGTGTGGGCGGCGCGCGCGTGTGCGTGTGTGTGTAGTTCCCAATTTATTGTTATGAAAGGTTAGTTCTGCATTATGTTAAATGTGTGTGTGTGCGTATGTGTGTGTGTATTTTCCAATGTATTGTCATGAAAGGTTAGTTCTGCATTATGATAAATGTGTGTGTTTGAGAGAGGTTAGTTCTGCATTATGTTAAATGTGTGGTTGTGTTTGTGTGGGTGTGTGTGTGGGTGTGTTGTGTGTGTGTCTATGCGTTGGTGAGATTATTTCTTCTCGTTGTTCACCTTGTAACCTTTGCCAGGTTTGAAATGTTCGTGCCAAGCCCAACATTAACTGGATAATTTCAATAGCATATCCGCTATTAAGCTATTAGTGTCAGATTGAAAGGTCGAGTACAGCACGACGCACAAGGAATTTTAAAGACAAAAAGTTTTTTTTTTTTAAGAATTTTTATTTTTTTTTCCAGACTTATCTGGAAATACTTTGAAACAGTTGGAGGGGTTGGGGTGGGTGGGGAGTGGGGGGATTAAGAACGAGCCAAATTTCGGTCTGTCGATTTGCCGGCCCGCTGGGCGCTATATCTCAAGAACCATTGAACCGATTTTGACCAAATTTTAGAGGAAGATTACCTACTTTAGATGCTTTTTAAAATGACAAATACTATATTGTTCCTTTTTATCGGGAAATTCTGGGCCGCCTCCCTCGGGGAAGGCGTAGTCGCAACTTGTGGCGGGCCCAAACCCAACCTATACCTTTTTATTATTATTATTATTATTATTATTATTATTATTATTATTATTATTATTATTATTATTATTATTATTATTATTACCTATTAATTATTATTATTATTATTATTATTATTATTATTATTATTATTATTATTATTATTATTATTATTTTGCTGGTGGAGCAAACCGGAGTACCCGGAGGGAAACCCCCCGAGACGTTGCCCGAGTCAAAAGTAAATAACATTCGGAGAACCATAACGCCCAGAGTCAGAATCGATCCCACACCTGCATGTCTGGCGCCATTATGACAAAGCGAAGTTAGTCCCGCCTTTGACCATGCGGCCACACCGCTGTGTCCTCCCGTGACGCCATATTTGCACTACCGCAAAGGTCAGGGTCAAGGGAGTCATTTTGGTGCTAAACACGTTTGGCTCAGAATAAAAAAAAGGGTATACAGATTTGGTTGAGATTTGGTATACCGGTCCTTAAAATCATGGGCCATCCTTCAGTATCAATCCGGTTGTCCCCCGTTGGGGTGCCGGGGGTTTCAGTATAAATAGTATCCCCACTTTCTGGAAATGTGTGCTTTAAATTCCCACTGTCGCTGTCTTTCTCATTTATTCTTTCTCATTCCTGTTCTGTTCTATCAATCTGCTATACTATATCTTCTTTTTCACTAGACCAGTCACCTACCTTTATTCTTGAAAACTCTTCCGGGACAAGACTCCTTATTTGTGTGTGAGGTCTGTTGGATCAGCTTGGGAATATTGGACGCTTTCTGCCAGGTGGTCACTGAGGCTTCCTATGATGTTATTATTTAGCAATGTAGGCATTTTATATGTTTTGTTGATAATTTATAATGATGTTTGTATTCTATTTTGTTTTTGTAAACGGGGGTTTGATAAATTAGAGTATAGCCTCAGCGTCCCCTGCATGGGATGTCTTTATTGTAAAGTGACCGGCTGGTGGAGAGCTTTCAGTTTTACCACTAGGGTTGTTTCAGCAGATCTTTTATGCGGATCAGGGGTTGTCCGGTCCTGATTGGGCTCGGAAGAGTCCGCTGGACCTAAAGCAATAATCATGTAATGTAATGTAATCCGGTTGTCAGTCAGTCTGTTGGTCCGTCTCTCTGAATGTAACTTGTTGGTTAAAAAACCCTGTTTTGCTTTAACCTCAACAATAACTCAACCGAAAGTCATCGTGTTTACTTTTTGAATACTTTATCTACTGCAAAGCAAGTTAGATCATCCATACTTTTACTTTCTGAAAGGTCGAGGTCCTTGCACTTCACCCTTTTCTAACCGCGCTGTTCCTAAAAACGGAGTCAGCCGATGTTGAGTGGGTTTTTTCCTTCTTGCGGAAAGCTCACATCATCCCACGTTTTCTTTTTGCTTCGGTAGGATAAAGCTGAGTCACAACCTCTCGAAACAAAATTAACGCTTTTGAATATATTTTTCGGCTTGTGTGTGAGTGGAAATCCATCTGTAATCGAGCGGAGTATTTGACTCTCGCCCCTCGGCCACCACCTTGAGGGCACGGCCCGACCTGAACTGTTATTTTCATGTATCTTTCGTAAGAGAGACATACAAATTGTTGCCTTGCAAGGCGGTAAAGCGTGTTGATAGTAAAAGGGTTTGCCGGCTACTAGTGCCACGACACTCTCTACAAGTCGCTGCCACTGACCTGCATAAAATGGCTGCCGACAATGTAAACCACCAAAAAGCAGAAGATGAATGGTCAAGCGGGGAGAACATATGTCGTGTCGCCTTGTCCTGCATAACCCAATGGCCACACCAAAGGATTCTGCACAGCAGGAGCCACCCAAGGCTAGACTAACCAACAAATGGAAGGTAGACAATCTCTCTCCCATGCGTGAACCAGTCGCCTCCCACTCCGCCACACATATGAATGGTTAACCATCTCGTTTTTGGTCAATCTTTTCAGCTAAAAGCAATAGTAACTCCGTGCAGTGTGTTATTCTACTGGCTGCACTGTACTGTCTTTGGTTCCGCTATTTCTGGACAATATATACGTCGAGCGGCGGAACAATAATGGTGAAAGAACGGAGGACAATTAGTAATTGACGTGATCATTAATCACACACAGCTCAGACAGTTTGCGCTAGTTGTCTATCTTGTCTGTTTCAGTTTCTTAAGGGCCCTCACACAGGTGTCAACAACGAAGGGCGTTGAAATCGGTGAACGGTGTAGAAGAGTGTTGACGAGAAGTAGGACGCTGGTCAATGTGCGGGCACTGCAGAAGCAATGTTAGTTCTCCTGTGGGTCGCTAGCATCGTGTGGCCAATGAGGAAGGCGTCTTAACTAAATATTTACATTGAATTGCATAGAGGGCAGGGATAGCTCAATGGTTCAGGGCGAAAGCCTGGGAGGGAGGGGGGGGGGGGGCGTGCGTCTTGTCTTGGACGACGTGGGTTCGAATCCTGACTTCAGCACACTGTTGTGTGCGTGCTGGATGTTATTGTCCAGCACCTTGAGAAGCTCTTTAAGCTTGTAAGGGCGCTATATAAGAACAATCCTTTGGTGGTGTTGTTTTAAATAGAAATGTGCTGTCCTGACACATTTGCATATACGCGCTCACGCCTTCTCCTCTTACCCCCCCCCCCACCCACCCTTCCCCTAACCACCAACCCACCCACACACACAGGGGCATTAAACGATTAATCGAGAAGAATAGATCCCCGATAGCAACACAAAAGTGGATCCTCGATATCACAGCGGTAGCAGTTATAAGTAGCATGTATCTGTTATAATACAAATGGCCGTGTATTACCTACCGGTGCGCTGTCGATGATCTATATCTACCGCTGCGATGTCGAGGATCCGCCCAAATTAATGCCCCTGTGCTCAGAGTGGAGAGGGAGAAGGAGAGAGAGAGAGAGAGAGAGAGAGAGCGAGCGACGTGTACAACTTACTTTCCTCTCCTCTCCCGTTCTCCCCTCATCATCGCTCCTCTACCCCCACCTCCACCCCCTCCACCCTATCCCCCCTCCTCCCCCTACATGGCACAGGCCATCACTACCAATAAAGCAGATTCCCGTATAGACCCCTTCTGCGTGCACTTGCAGCTGGCCACGCCAGCAACCTTAGCAGTTTGATGATGGTCGTGCCACGTCATGCAAACTGGGATGAAAATGGAAACTCGCCCTCTAGGCTTACCACAACCATTCAGTTAGATCGACTTGTCATCGCCCATCTTGATCTGTACCACACACATTGCCATTTGTTACATTTCTTTTCATGAGGCTTTTATTTTATTTTATTTTTATTTTATTAAATAGTTGCAATAATTATAACGTAGGCCCGATGGATCGCGTTATCTGTGCATTATTAGCTTAAGGGCGCTTGGCCCAACCACAGCTGTTTCGATGTGGCGTTTTAGCATAGTTACTCTATTGAGTTTGAATCTGTGATCTTTGGTCACCTTCGTCACACGCGTATTTGCTTCGTTGTCCCCTTTTCGTAAAGCGCAGCTTGTCCATGCAGGGGTGGGGTGGATGGTGGTGATGGTGGTGGTGCTTGTAATGATATTTTCCGATTCTCTCCCCAAATTGACAGTTGACGGGCCAAAGTTCTAACTGGACTAGGTTTGTACAAGCAACGAACAGTAAGAGATGGGCACTCGCCCTTACAAAACAGAACATGAGAGAAGGGACGTCACGGTCTACGATCGAAAGTTGACGGGAAAAAAACTGTTTGACTAGTCTAGTTAGAATGCTTCCAAACAGGTTGACCTGATGAGGATCTTTTATACATAATTATCGTGTTACTTATCTTAATTAATTAATTAGCTTATTTAATCGTTCTTTATTATCGCTTTTCCAGCTCAAGAGCTGCTCAAGGCACGGCTGATACAGGGTCCAACTCAAGCCGCTTGAGGCGCCCACCTGCTGCCTCAAGCCCATCGTGTGGCGCCTAGACGACTGAGCACAATCCTATGAGAGAGAATGGACTCAGTGTGTGTATTAGTATAGCTGTGATTTAAAGTCCGTGCCATGGAATGAATGCGTGCGTGCACAGGCTAGACCTCAGTTGTTACTATCATCGGAAGAAAGAAGATAAAGAAGATAGAACACCCTCTAGAGAGTATATTATGTTGAACTTCTGGAAACAGGGTCTAACTAACTGCGCTGTTACGTCACCCTTTGCCGATAGCGACTGGTTTATTTCAAGGAAATTTATTTCTGTTCACTTTGACGTCATTATTGCTCTGACATAATGATTAATGACAATTTTTAGCCTACTTTTTTTTTTTACTGACAGGCGTGTGCGTGCGTGTGTGTGTGCGAGCATGTGTGTGTATGTATGTGTGTGTGTGTACGTGTGTGTGTGTTAATTTTTGTGGATTTAAGGTAGTTATGCGGCTGAATTGAGCCATCCTGTCCGGGAAACCCGAATTTAATGAAATTGAGCCTTAAGGTGCAGACATTAAAGTTTAATTGGCCAAAGATCATTAAGTTTAGATAGTGAAGAAGTCTTTTCCGTTACGAATAAGACGTGCAACATCCGGCTTTCCACCTCTCCTCCCTTTTCAACACCCGCCCCCTCTTTCGGCTAAACTGAATTTTGAATTGCGTCCTGGACGACCACCGTTCTTGGTGGGTTTTTTTGTTTGTTTTTTTGTTGTTGTTGTTTTTTTTGTTTGTTTTTTTAAAGCAGAAAATTTTGAACCTAACACTACATTTGCTGTGGCCAAAAGCCTTATTACAGTTTGGGATCTATCTATTGGGTAACATTTCAACACCAGTTGTTCCCCTTTCATACTTTAGTTTAATACTTGGCCGTAGTTGTTTGTAGAGAGCAAGCTACATTTACATTTTTTGTGTTGTATTTGCCCATCACTGTGTCTCAGGTTTACTGAAAAGAAAATATTTTTGAATAAATGTACAGATAATAATTTTGAATAGGTCATCAAAACGAGCCAAATGTTGGTGAGTCGGACGTCCGTCGTTCCGTCAGTAAGTCGGGCCATTGACACCGCCATATCTCAAAAACCGCTGAATGGGTTGTGACCACACTTTATAGATCTAGGTAACCTCCCGTGCTATCACAGTTGCTCTACTGCAAAAGTCCAGGGTAGCTGGCGGCAGTGTTTTGCAATCTATAAATTCATAAGGTCATGAGATCTATCACCTTCCTTGTTGTCCTTTGCGCTGGATGGCAAGACCCTAGCTAATTGCTAAAAGATTTCATCCCGCTCTGTTGCGCTCTCCGTCAGTTTCTTCACCTCCCCTCCCCGCTCCCCTCTCACGTAAAATTAAATATGTCTCATGCACCTGCTATAATTACGAGTTTAATATTTTATTGTTTGCTGTACATAATTGTTTTTTTTTAAATATATCATGTGTTATTCGCATCTTGGAGTGGTTTATGGAAAATTGTCACATCGAAATAGGACAATGGTCACGAGTGCGCGAGATGTGACAGTTTTTTTTAATATTTGTTTTTTTTTTAGATGCGAATAACACACACGCACCCCCCCACCCACCCACCCACACACACACACACATACCAGTGAAAAACAACGCCAGTTTCTTCTTGATTCGTCTCCGCTTCGTTCAAAATGTAGACCTAGTCTTCAGTCAACTCTTTCCCCTATACGTTTAGGTGTCCGGGGACACAAATATACAGACAACTCTAGCTTAGGCATGTAATAAAAAAAATAATGCCAGTTTCATTTGCTGATTCAGTCGGTTCATTAACTCTTTGGACACCTCATTTTCTTGAGATAATACTTGCTGTAGCATTTGTGAATTAGTGACGGTTTGGAAATAAAACCTAGCTGTTTTAGCGCGTCTTATAAAATACCGGAAGACCGTTTGGGTTTTGCAGTCATTTGCAGAAAAAGCATAGGAGACGGCCATTGGTAAATGGGTTAAAGTAGGTCCTGTATTCTTACGACTGACACATTTCACAGTTTGTACAAACACCATCATTTATGAATGGTCAGTTGCCATGCGATATTAATTTTAGTCACACTCTATTATGTAACGTATACATAATTGTCTATTTGTGTGTGTGTGTGTGTGTGTGTGTGTGCACGTGTGTGCGTTTTGTGTGTATGGGTGTATGTGTGTGTACGTGTGTGTGTAAAGCGCCATAAATCACGTTGTGCCGTGAGATATTTGCATATGTATATATAGCCGAGCGGAGTATTTGACTCCCGTCTCTCGGCCACCACCTTGGGAACACGGCTCAACCCGAGCTGTTATTTTCGTTTTATCCCTCAAAAGAGGGTCATATAAATATTTGCCCTGCATGGCGGGGAAGTAGTAAACCGGGTTGGCGGCTACTAGTGCCACGACACTTCGCGGCAAAGTCGCTGCCACCGACTTGCATAAAATGCCTGCCGGCAATGTAGTCCCGCTCACCACCAAAAGCAGAAGGCGAATGGTCAGCCGGGGAGAACAAATGTCGTGTCGCCTTGTCCTGGATAACCCAGTGGCATCCCCAAAGGATTCTGCACAGCAGGAGCCACCCAAGGCTAGTTTAACCAAGAAATTCAAGGTAGACAATTTATATCCCAAGCCTCAACCAGTCGCCTGAATTTCCGCTACATAAATTGTATTATTAATATTATTATTATTGTCATCATCATCATCATCATCATCATCATCATCATCATCATCATCATCATCACCACCATTTCATGTGAAGCGACTATTCCAGATTTCGGCTTCTAATTTAACAGATCATGCACTGCTGGCTTCAAGAGCACATTTACGTTTAGACAAACTAATGAATGAAGTTTCAAAGTCACTCCTTAAAGCGCCACAAAACGTTTGCGATTGCTGCGCACAACTATTTTTGCTTCTGGGCAACCTTTTGCAATAAGCGAACGTTTTTAAAATGCTGCAGCACATGTTGACTGCTCATCAGCCATGGGACGGTGGTTCCATTGTTACTGGGCTCTGCACAATGGAATTCTATTACCCACTCGTCTTTGTCTGCGGGGATCATCTAGTTTAATCACCCTATGACTAATCTTAATACATTTATATGTTTAGCTCGGTCTTTGTAGAGATAGGGAGAAAATGGTAAAAGATTCACTGGCACACTAGCTCTCACACGGCTATGAAACATAGGTAGTCCAGCCACTTGTTAACAGTAAATATCACACTTTTATTTCCTCTACTCTATACATAATTCTCTAAACACTCTATTAACTTAAATGTCCAATTAACTTAAATGTCCAAATTCACTTCGACTAGTTCGCTCCTAGTGGTCTATTTCCTGCATCGGACCAACAAGCCTTCTCGTTTCGATTAGTTCGCTCCTTGATGGGTCTATGCTGCTACTGTTCTTGATATTTGCTACTGCCTCATCATTGGGCTCTTTGTTCTGGTTGGTCTAATGTTCTTTTTCTGGAGAGTGGACTACCGCACAGTCCTTCTAGATCAGTGTTAGTGCAATTCTTCTTGCACTTTGCTGATTCGTTGAGGTGTGGTGATGGTGTCTCCTACTTGGTTGTTGATTATTGGGCTATCGGAGATCAGTGCTCGATGTTCCCCTGCAGGCAGAATGTCAGGGTTGACTCTTAGTGGTCTATTTCCTGCATAGGACCAACACGCCTGCTGGTCTTTTTGACAATGCAAGGCTGTGGCTATACTGCGATGAATAGAATTTCACCCGTCACCTGTTTAGTCTTCAGCTAGAGAGATCTTTCAGCGTGCGTCCTACTTGGTTGAGATTCAGACAGAGAATGACTACCTAAACCCTGTGGTCAACCTAAAACCCGCGAAAGTCTCGTGAGACCTGAGCGTCTCCTAGCAGGGGGGGGGGAGAGGGGAGGGAGGAGGGGGTGGGGGCTATACGTCAGCAGGATGAGGTCACTGCCTACCCTAGCGAAGAGTTAGCTTACACATGCTTACCACAGGCCTGACTTGTGTCGTCTGCTAGGCAGCGACTTTAATTTACACAGGCTACAGCAGGCTGAATTATTGAAGGCGTGAAGCCCGTAGTGCAGGGTCTAAATATCCAGTTGTGACAAGCCAATCAAAGTGAAGTCTGGTGAAAGTGAAAGTTACTGGCAATCACACTGACGACACAACAAAACTATGAAATATTAATACTAATTCATGCCAATGGCACATAAACATGATTATTCCGTCAAAATACAAGTATACAAATCTTACCATACTGTAAATGACAACAGTTTTCCCATGGTATTTCACCGTTGAATACATCGCCATTCGCAAATCGAAAGTCCACCACTCTGGCCGCCATCTCTTTCGAGATCGCTACAGCGCTCTCTCTCGTGCTCTCCGCGAACTTAGGGTTGCCCAGACATTCCGCCAAAATAGTTACGTAGTCGCGTATATATATACGAGCGTATAATATCGGTAAGCTCAGTTGTTTTAATCTCTTTTTCATCCACATAAGACAAACGTAAATAAATTAATTAATTAATCTGAGATGAAAATATTAAGCGAGGTCTAGCGTGTGCACCCACGCATTTCATCGCATAGACTTTAAAGATCCTGACGCTCATGTCCTAGACGGGCTAGTGCCGGCTACACAAATACACCCAGCACGCACTAGGTCCATTCTCCCCATCCCTGGTCGCCCAGGTGTGTGCTCAGTCGTTTAGGCGTCAGACTGAGCGCCCAAAGATGGCAGGTGGGCGCGTCGGGCAGCTTCAGTTAGATCTTGTATCGACCAGCACCTTGAGCAGCTCTTGAGCTAGATAAGTGCTAGTTTAGATCGCTTAAATGAAATTAATAAGAACAATAAATACAAATCCTGACTTCAGCAAACTATTTTGTGATTGCTAGATAGTAGTGGCCAGCGCTTTGAGAAGCTCTCTGAGCTTGTAAGTGCGCTATATAAGAAAAATCTTTTTTTTTCTGTCTTCCCGGATGTGTTGAAATGAGCCATGATATAGTGTTACGTTGGAGACGCGTGCGATGGTAGGTTTAGTGTGAAATGCGCACAATAGTAGGCTTGGGTGTGTGACGCGCGCGATAGATCTGTTCGTTTTATTTTGCAACGCATGCAGTAATGGAGTGTATTTACCTTTGATTTGATTTTGCGTTGTTGTTGGAAGAAGCTTTGTATAACGTTGATAATTTTAGTTGGTCGATATTATTTGAGAATTTTCTAGAGTCAGTTGTTTACTATCGATCAAAGCGTATGGATAATTCTAGTGGTAACCGCGAGACGCTTCCATCCCAAAAAAGGTTGTGTGACGTGAGACAGTGATGATGAAATTACTTCTGATTGGTTGAGGTGTGTCACGTTGGGGGTATTCTCGCTCTTTCTGGAGTTTAGAGAGACTCTATATATATATGTTTTAAAAGGTGGTTTTTTTAGAGAGAGTTGAAAGTAGAGAGAGCTGTTGTATTAGAGTTGAGAAAGTTGTAAAAAGTGGAAAGTTGGTGGTCGAGAATTGTAAAGTGAAAAGCGATTGAACGAGTGTATGCAGTTGTTGATGTATGCTGAATAAAAGTGGAAAACTTCATATGATGACTCCTGCCTTGTTGATGATTGAACGGGTTGCGTGGATAAACGAATCTGAGTTACACCTATCAGGATTTCAAGCATCGGGACTGAATCAACTACTGATAGAGAAAAACAACATCGAGTGTAACATATAGGCTGAAGTGAAGTGCGTTTATACTAGTAGTTCAGACTTAAGGGAAAGACGGAACGATTAACGAGGATGTGACTTAATGTATGCTGTGAACGTACAAGGATGCTTACTCTGTATCATCTGGTGATGCTCAGCATGAATTATCTTACTTGCATTGCTCTAACAGTTCTATTCCACTTCAGCATAAGTGCGTAAAACTGAAAATAACTTTATTTTCTAGCTTTCAATATTGACTTAACCATGTCTGGCCGTCCGATTACACAACTAAATTTCAAACTGTAAAACTTCTTTTTAGGGGAGCAGTTCATGCAGGGATGTTGCGTTCTCGTTGAGTGCTTAACTTTAACCAGCGATTCTGATAAACTGTGTCCATTGTTGTATGTGACGATTAGTGACACTCGTTTGAATCATTGTTTTATGTGACGGTTAGTGATTCTCGTTTGAATCATTGATGTATGTGACCGTTAGTGATTCTCGTTTGAATCATTGTTGTATGTGACGGTTAGTGATACTCGTTTGAATCATTGTTGTCAGTGCGGTAGATTTGTCAGCACACCATATAGTTGCGTTTAGGTCAGTAGACACTCATGTAAAGTCATTCAGTAATTAAACTTTTCTTACACATTACAGAGCTTTAGGAAGCAAAGAAACTTGGTTCGTAGTTCTTTTTCGTAGGAAAAGCTCCGTCCGCGTCAAAACTTTTGCGCTTCCGGAAGTTCACGACCTCCTCATTTGCATTACGCAGAAAACTTCGCTGAGTAAAAATACGGAATTTTCATCAATTTGACGAATCGTGATTCTGATGCAAGTTTCTGGTATTTTTTGCATGTATCGGGTCAGTTGCTATAAACGTAAGCTTGAATAAATGCTAACTGTATTCTCTCACAATTTGTTGTTGTTGATTCATTAAAATAGGTGTACTTTGCTCCGAAAAAAGAGTGCTGTTTTCCGCTGCTTTTGCTTTCAGATGTATAATGGCGGAGGAGTTTATGGTTCCGATTGAGATTTTCAACAAACGTGTTGGATTATGTCTAGGTTTCAAGGGTCTCATATGGTGTATTCATATGAATGTGTACACTCTGTAAACAATGAATAACTAACTAATATTGAAAACACGAACAGCCCTTGGTTTAGATGAGCCCTATATTAGGCCTACTAGGTTCGTAGGCCTAGTTAGTAGACTAGCGTAGGCAATGAACACAAGTTGGAGCTATATAAGCTCTCTAATTTGTGTTTTTTTTTAATTGGAAAAAAAAAAGAATAAAAAAATTCCAATTCTCTGTCCTAAACTTCAACTAAAATTTCGTTGGGAAAAGTGTCTGGTTTATCCCGAGATGAACCAAATCTAAAGACTCGTGCGTTTTGGACGAAAATAATATCCGCAAATGAGGGAGTTATGATGTCATTTACCTCCCATGGATAATAGGAGAAAACTTTCGCAAGGATTTCCCGATTGCATAACCGGAAACAAAAGGGATCACTACGAACCAAGTCTCGCTGGTCAAACTAAAGTTCTCTAATGGTGTTAGTGTAACCTATAGTCATTGACCTTTTGTTTTAGTTGTGTTTTTTTTTTCTTCCGTATGGTGTAAGATTAAAAGCTTTAGATCATTCTCACGTCCGTGTGAGCGAAGAAGAAAAAAAAAAGAAAGAAAAAAAGTTCGTAAGACAAGTGTACAATTGACTGGAGGTTTCAAACATGATGTGGACACAAACGCCTACGCTTGTTGTTTACACACTACCGCCATTTGGGAATTTATTTATTCGTCACCAATGCGGCCGAAATTCGGAGTCTGCCCTCTCAACGAAAGCGCGATAGCCGCCAGAACAGCGCCATCCAGGACAGGGAGGAACAGGACCTGTAGTGCATGCTGGGTGTGTTTGGTGTTTTCTGGCACTCCTCCGTCTAGGACATGAGCGTCAATATCTTTTAAAGTCCGTCGGTGGAATGCGTACGTACACAGACTAGATCTCGGTTTATACATTCATCCGTAGAACTAAGCTTATACAGTATGTGACCCGAAAAGCCTCGAAGTACCTAAGTTTCATTATTCTGCTCCCGCCAGAATAGTACCCCCACGCCGTTCGTTCGGCACTAACTTCGGCATTGCAGACCACCGTGCTACCAGCGACGCTAACTTAGCTGATTACCTGGGATGGTTATCCCCGTCTGTCGTATCCCAATGGTGTGTAGACGTTAAACTTCTTAGTTTATTTTTTTAAAGAAAGGTTCAGCTGATTTTGCAAATAATATTACAACGATACATGCATTTTGTATGAATGGCAGATGGCAAGGTTGTTTTTTTATTAATAATAATTATAAATAAATTGAAAAATATATACATGTAATCTATACTACTACTACTACTACTACTACTACTACTACTACTACTACTACTACTAAAATTTAAAAAAAAGATGAAGACCAAGCTTTGGAGTCTATTCAAAACTATATGTCAAGGCTAAATGTCTTCTTCTTCTTCTTCTTCTTCTCTCTCCCTCTCTCCACCTCCCTCCTCCTTTGTCCGCTGCCGTTCAAACCAATAAGAAACTTCTCTATTGCCTACACTACTACTACACATAGGAAAAGGTCCGTATTATATTGATGTGCAGCATTTAGGCAGTTTATTGCTCTATATGTGTCTAATCTTTAGTACCGTTCGCTGTTGTTATGTATAGAGAGGGCTTTTTCTCAGGAGGACCTTCACTGTTGAGAGCCTGAAGTACCTCTATAGACAGTGAAAGTGTCGATCAAAGCGTTTTCAGTGTTCTCTCACCTCATTGCGTAGCTCACACTCGCCGTGACTTACCGTTGGCTCTCTGCTCTGTACTTGTGAGAGGTGCTCTGAGAATCTCGGCTTCGCTGTGTGTCATGGCCGGTCATTGGCTGTTCGGTTATTATTGCAGTCCTTGTGTGGCTTGGGAGAGATGGGGTGGAGAGCGCTTTTACACCTGATGAGGCTTTTTGTCGGGAGGGAGAGAAAGGGGAGACTGTTGAGGGGTTGATAATATAGGGTGGGAACCTTGTTTTAGTGTGTGTGTGTGTGTGTGTGTAGGGGGGAATAGAGGGGGTTGTGGTGGGTGTGGGTGTGTGTGTGTGTGTGTGTGTGTATGCGTGAGGTTCTTCAGGAAAAATAGTCAAGGGTAGGTAAATTGTTAAATTAGTTTTTTTTGTGGTTGTTATTATGGTGTGTGTGTGCGCGAGCGCTTGTGCATGTGGGGTTCTTTAGGTGGAGTATGTAAATTGGTAGTGTAGTTTTTATTGGGGTTGTAATTATTTGTGTGTGTGTGTGTGTGAGAGAGAGAGAGAGAGAGAGAGAGAGAGAGAGAGAGAGAGAGAGAGCTTGTGCATGTATGGTTGCATGGATGGAATGGTCAGATGAATGTAAATTGTTAATGTAATATTATTTTAAGTTATTGTGGTTGCATAGGTGGAATGGTAAAGTGTAGGTAAATTGCTAAAGTAAAATTTTATGGTGTTATGGTTGCAATTCTTATGGTGTGTTCAGTGCAGATAGGTTCAGAGATCTTGGGGTCTAAACATACAACTTGGCAGAGGCTAGTCGAGGCCTGCTCCGTTTGTCAAGATTGTAAGGGAGGGAGAAGGTCACTACTAGTCTCCACTACGCTGTATGGTTAAAGGGACTAGCGCAGGGCCGTGTGTAGATAAAATTATTAAACTATCTTTGAGTCTACTCATCTTACTGCCATAATGTATATAATGGTCGCTTCTTCTTCTTCTTGTTCTTGTTCTTCTTGTTCTTCTTCTTCTTCATCATCTTCTTCTTTTGAGACTCACCGCGGTTCGGATGCCTCTGTTAGCAAGATAAAATGGCAATTTTTCACTGTCGTAACGATCTTAGCAAGTGTGATTGCTATGGTGGTTGAGTGTTTATTTAAGTCCCTACTCCCCCCCCCCTTTTTTTTCTGGGATGTTTATATCCTCGTCTGGTGAACTTCAATATTCATTCAATGCTTCCTAATCTTCCTTTTTGATGATAATGATGATGATGATTATGGTGGTGGTGGTGATGATGGTGATGATGATAAGGAGGAAGAAGAGAAGAAGAAGACTCAGACCCTTCCTTTGCTGATAATTATAGGTTACTGACCTCCTTTAGTAATAATATACAAAACTTTGCCTAACTTGTACCAGTCAGAAGAAGAAGAAGAAGAGTCGAGGATGATGATAATGTGGACGAGGCCGATGGGGAAAATGACGATGACGACGACGATGATGATGATGAAAAGATTACCCCTGACCTTAGCATTGCTCATGTAGGTCAATGTCCTCAAGTTATTGATGCACGCGTGGACCTAAATGCACCACTCAAGGAAACGACAACGTTCAGGCAAAAGACTATCACTCACTTCTCTGTCACAGATTGCTGCCCTTGATGGCTGTTACCTCCCTTGCTGGATATTATCGGCTATAGGGATGGTTATTCTCGCGCTTGCAATCCCCCTTGTTTGATGGTTATTCTCTCCCTTTCAGTCACGATGATCACTCTTTTTTCACTTCTGGTTGGTTATATATAAAGAACGCTGTCATCATCTGGATGTTCAGAAGATGAATGAATGCACTATTACTCACCGTTGTCAAACTAACTTCCGGTTGATTTACGCTTGCTGCGGGCCTCACTGGGCATGTGATAGTAACGTGGGTTTAAGGTCTTATCTGCATATGACTGCGATCTTTCATTCTTGGTGTCAGAAGTGTGATCTCCAAGATGCATTGGCTATTACCCTAAGCCTGTTAAATTGACTATTTCCATAAGCATGTTACATGACTTACCCTATGTTACCTGACTATTACCCTAAGTCTGTTACATGACTGTTACCCTAAGTCTGTTACATCGACTATTAACTCTGAGCCTGTTACATTGAATATTACCCTAGGTCTATTACATTGAACATTAACCCTAAACCTGTTCCATTACTCCTGCTCTAAGCTTGTTGCATGACTATTAACCCTAAACCTATGATATTGGCTTTTACCCTTAGCCTGTTACATGACTGTCATCCTATGCTTGTTACATTATTACCATAAGCCTGTTACACAACTATTACCTTAAGCTTATTCCATTGACTATCAACCATAAGCCTGTTACTATGAACCCTAAGCCTGTTACATTGATCATTACCTTAAATCTGTTATACAATTACAGTGAACTTCGGATATAGTAAAGTGCCCTGGGACCAAATAAATCTTTAGTATAACCGAATATTTAATATAACCGAAAATCCGTTTACAGTAAAGTTTTTAAAGTTTACTTCACTATAACCGAAACTTCGTTTATAATACAGTTTTAGAGGTTTACTTGACTATAACCGACTTCGTTTATAATAACGATTTTAGAGGGTTAATTTAGCATAACCGAAACTTTGTTTTTGTTTTAATTTAACGTTTACTAATCCGACACTCTCATTATAAAGAGATAGAAAACGCTGGTCTAAAGTGTATGTGGGTGCACAGGGCTGGATCAATCCATTTTCGAGGGAGGGGATGGGGTGGGGCGCTAGTCTAGTTCTTTTTAAACTGTATGGTACAGAGTGGTGAAACACCACAAGTAAAACTCGTGGCGCAGTGGATAAGTCGCCGGTTTCCTATGCCGAAGGTCGCGGGTTCGATTGCCGCAAGGGGCGAACGTATGTGACTTAGGTACGAGACTATTGAGGTCACCGAGGGTTTTCTCCGGGCACTCCGGTTTCCTCCCTCCCTTCAATAATGGTACAGGATGCAGTCAATATAAAAATTTCAAAAATAAAAATTCGACTTTCTTCCGTCTTCTAATAGCGATCTCCCTGCCTGTACACCACCTGTTTGAGTGATGTATGTGTATTTGGTGTGTGTGAGGGTAAAATGAGACAGGTGAGCGTGTATGTTGGTATAGATCGCCGCGCTTTGAGCCTTGGGGGAAAGGCGCGTACATTGCATAGCATCCTGTCCTGTCCTGTAACTAACTGCCTTACATAACGTATTTCCAGTTGAACAAAAACTTCCATCTTCTACTTTCTTTATTTTATTTATTTATTTATTTTTTTGTTGTTGCCAAGGGGTGGGGGTGGGGGTGGGGGATGCTGCAGCACTCCTAGCACCACCTTCCCCCCTCCCTACCCCCTGGATCCGGCCCTGGTGCAAGTAAAGAAGAAGAAAAGCAAAACAAATCAGTGAACAAAATAATGATTTCTCGAATTTCCATCTTTTACCAGGATTTCTGCAGACTGTAATCGTCTGTGTGTCTATTTGTCTGTGTATTCACGTAACTCAACATCGTTCTAAATTGAGCTGACATTTGGCGCGTTATATACATGTACATTGGAATTGGATCCCATTAATTGATTAGATTCACATAGTTGAACAGTTAAAATAAGACAGTGCAAATCGAACGAATCGCTTTCGTTATTACATATTTTAATTTAGATTAATATTTCTGTGTTGGTTTGTTGTCCCTTGCTGAATTCCACACGAAAACTATGTTTTCCCATTTTAAAAAAACACCCCCACCCTCCCCAGCTCCAGCCCCACACCCCCGGACAGCCGTCTTTAAGTCGTCGTGGAGACGTTTGTCTTACCAGAGTTGCCAGGAACAAAATTCAAAGTATTTATTTGAGTGGTTGGGCAAGCAAGCTCTCTCTCTCTCTCTCTCTCTCTCTCTCTCTCTCTCTCTCTCTCTCTCTCTCTCTCCCTCCCTCTCCCTTCCTCCCTCCCTCCCTCTCTCTCTCTCTCTCTCTCTCTCTCTCTCTCTCTCTCTCTCTCTCTCTCACATGGCCTTTTCAAAATTTAGATTTTCTTCTTCTTTGTGTTTCCCTTCCCCCCCCCCATCCCCCAATGGGTATTACCTATTGCTATCGTAATTACAGGTAAATAGCAATTACGTTACTTGAGTGAACATTATGAATATGCACTCATCGTCAAGATCTATTGTTTCTGGACACAGCCACATGATAACAAGTGATATTTCACGAAAGTGAAAAGGTCCTTTTAGTCTTTCGTATGAAGCCACCAGAAATCCACGGGAAATAGCTGAAAAAGATACTTTTTTTATGAACACTTGCAGTAGGTCCATTGTCCCTTATTGGATTCCAATACGCTCGCATATTATGTTGATTGATTATTTTTGTTTATTAACTCGGGTATTATAAACTCTTCAAGAATACCTCTCTTATAACCCAGTTTGTGTATATAGATTGACATGTTACAGTATTATTTGTTTATGTCCGTGTGTGTAAGTTCACATGTGTGTGAGTGTGTGTGTGTGTGTGAGAGAGAGAGAGAGAGAGAGAGAGAGAGAGAGAGGGGTAAGAGAAAGAGAGAGAGAGAGAGAGAGAGAGAGAGAGAGAGAGAGAGAGAGAGTCCATTACCGATAAGAGATAACGTGTGAGCCTTCGTGCCCTAATTATTTCAAACCAACCCTTTAATCGGAAGGATAAATCATAAAAGTAGATTATGAATTGTACATGTTGTACTATCGTCATTGTGGGAAAACAAAAAGCTCACAAAATTAAAGCAAACAAAGACATGAACAAAACCTAAACAATATGGTGGATTTAAAAAAAAGATGGTTTGTCTTGCAAAGCCATGCAACAGCTTAGGAATAAATCTCTTCCTTACTGCTCATTTGAAAGTGCAGTCCAGTCAAAACGTTGGTTTCCCAGTTCTCCATTGATTCGGATTCATCTCAGTACAAAAGGTATAATTATAATGTGTTCAACTTATAACACCCTTATTTAGTCATAAACGCATTTCATCATGTATAGCGAAAGTGAAGTCTAATTTGCTTTGTAAGTTTCTAAGCTAGGTACTCTTTTTCTGCCAAACAGTTAAATCTCTCCTTCAATTTTTTACTCTCCTTCATAATCACTGTTACTGTTGATGCAGAAATTCCAAATTGTTCAGCAATTTCTTTTTTTTTTCTTTTTTTCATCTTTTTATCTTCAAGTGCGTGAATTAGATCTATTTTAGGCTTCAGGGTAAGCGTGACGTGACGATGTTGCGTCATTATGAACGTCAGTAACTCTCATGAAACTTTAATACAGTAATCTCCCTTGAAACTTTATTATAAGCGGCAGCAAAACTCGCCAGGGGCCTTAGAAAACACTTTATTATAAGCGGACTTTACTATATTTTTTTATTATATCCGATTTTTAAAAACAGAGACAAAGAAGAGTTTTGGTCGGGACCAAGACTGGACTTTACTAAAACCGAATATTTACTTTATCCGGCCTTTATTATATCCGGAGTTCACTGTATTACCCTAAGCCTGGTACATTGACTATTAACCGTAAACTTCATACTATTAATTGTGCCTTTCACATGACTGTTATTCAATTTTACACCATGGTGACACAAAGGTGATGCTGACTACCCATATTTATGTTTGGTTTTACGTTTGGTTGCAGCAGGTTGCTGTGCCCCTAATATTACTGCTGATGTCAGCATTACTGACCATGTAGCAGACGTCTTGGACTGGTCACACGCACCCCTTGAGTGTCAACGATCGTTAAATAGACTTAGAACTGGCGCAGTATACATGGCACATAGTTAGTGTACAGTTTGGTACAGTTTCGTCCAGAGCGCGCATGCCATAGAACGTTAAAATGTGGTTCTTCAACAGTACGCATGCAAGTCAAACCTCCCATAGTTCTTCAACAGTACGCATGCAAGTCAAACCTCCCATAGTTTTTCTGCAGCTTTTGACAAACAGTGTAAGAGTATGCAGTCTACAGTTGGATCTTTGAATTTTACAACACACGGCCATGCTCTTCCATGATATTACGTTGAACATGGGAAACCGCTACCCAGCAGTCAGTGCGTGATCTTTCTTGCCCACGCAGCTAAGCAAATATGTGTAATCTCTGCGTTTGATTCTAAATATTGCAACTTTTGAATTTTTCTGACAGTAGTGACCCTTTCATTTACACTGCTTGTCACTGCTTAAGACCAGCCTTGCGGTGGTGATCTTACAGAAATGTAGAGCAATGGTAGCAATAAGATGAACACTAATTAAGATCTTGTTAATCCACCCTCTCTCTCTCTCTCTCTCTCTCTCTCTCTCTCTCTCTCTCTCTCTCTCTCTCTCTCTCTCTCTCTCTCTCTTTCCTTATAAGATAGTATTGACTCTCCTTCCCAATCCCTCCCCACTTTTATCATCAAAAAATTATCAATAACTTCGCATGATCCTGTTTTATTTTTAGTTTTGGCTCTAGCAATCCGACTGGAAATGCGCCAAAGCTTAATAATTACAATTTTCACTTCATAATTGCAATTTTTACGTGATCATTGTTAATTCTGACCAAGGCGGCTTACTAGCGCCAAAATGTGCATTTACAGGTTTCAGTGATAATAATAATTAACACACGTTCTTTGTAATTCACACTATGACGGCCTACTAGCGCCAAAACCTGATAATTACAAATATAATGTAATAATTAGAAATATCAACGATATCTTTATAATTAAAACGTAAAAATCTTAATTATCAAGTGAAAATTACAATTTTCGTTTTTGGCCCATTTCCAGGCGGATAAAATTAAACAGGATCACGCGAAGAAATTTTTTTTATTTTTCAATGATTATTGTTATTATCCCTTGATAATTGCAATTTTTCTACGATTTTTGTAATTATCTCATGATAGTTGTATTGATCAGGTTTTAGCGCTAAAAAGCGTGGCAAATACTGTTAATTATTAATTAACACTGTGGATTACCGGTATCTCTGTAAATTACACAGAATGCGTGTTAATTTAAATTATTTCATAATAATGGTAACTCTCGGTTTTGGCGCTAGTAGACCGTCATACACCTCACCAGAGCACCTATCGATCACGATCACATCACTCCACTTCTCCACTCTCTTCACTGGCTCCCTGTTCAAGCCCGCATCGACTACAAACTGTCCACTCTCTGCCACAACTTCTTCTCTGACTCCTGCCCTTCCTATCTTACTGATCTTCTAACTGTCTACTCACCCTCTCGACACCTTCGCTCCTCTGCAGATGCGCGCATTCTTTCTGTTCCCAAGACACGCACTAAGACATATGGTGAACGATCTTTCTCTTTCTGCGCTCTCAAACAATGGAATTCTCTCCCATCACACATTCTCAACATACCGACCACCCAGGCCTTCAAAAACGCACTCAAGACCCATCTCTTCAAACTGTATTATCCTGATTGACTCTTACCCTCCGACCGATGACGGATGCCGGTTGGATGCCGTCCATGGCTTGACATGTAAATAGTCTGTACATTTATATCTGAGTGTCTAATTATTTTTATATAATTATTTTTGCATTAGTTTCTACATTATGTTATTGATAATATTTTATTTCTGCAATAGTGAGGAGGCGTGTCTTGTCTTTTTTATCCGATCATTGTTAGATGTAACAAATATTTAGTTATATTTTAAATTTGTATGGTGAATCTTATTATTATCTAATATGCCATTGTATTAATTTTTTATGTTTTGTTTTATTATGCATGTGTAGTGTATTGCATATGTTGTTGTTCCTTTGTATGCCTTTGCGAGTACGGTTGGTGTGAATGCTTGCATACCTTGATTTATTGTTTATGTTTGTTTTAAAGATATATCCTATGTTAAGAGCAGTTAACCTAGCCCTGAGCTGGGGTATCGCGCTATTTAAGCCTACTTTATTATATTATTATTATTATTATTATTATTATTATTATTATTATTATTATTATTATTATTATTATTATTATACTATGCCAACACGTCACCACCGTTCTCAGAAATTGCCAGAAGATGGTGGTATTCATCCTAAAATGCGGGCATGCTGTTGCAGACACGTTTACTTTAACTTTTTTCCTGAAACGCTATGTATGTAAAATAGTTCTGACGCTAAGTTAGCGAAAGATAACTTACGCTATGTAAATGAAAGATAACTGACGCTATGTACATGAAAGTTAACTGACGCTATGTAAATGAAAGATAACTGACGCTATGTAAATGAAAGATTACTGACGCTATGTAAATGAAAGATTACTGACGCTATGTAAATAAAAGACTACTGACGCTATGTAAATGGTAGATTACTGACTCTATGTAAATGAAAGATAACTGACGCTATGTACATGAAAGATTACTGACGCTATGTAAATAAAAGATTACTGACGCTATGTAAATAAAAGATTACTGACGCTATGTAAATGAAAGACTACTGACGCTATGTAAATGGTAGATTACTGACTATGTAAATGAAAGATTACTGACGCTACTATGTAAACGAAAGACTACTGACGCTATGTAAATGAAAGACTACTGACGCTATGTAAATGAAAGACTACTGACGCTATGTAAATGAAAGACTACTGACGCTATGTAAATGGTAGATTACTGACTCTACGTAAATGAAAGACTACTGACGCTATGTAAATGAAAGACTACTGACGCTATGTAAATGAAAGACTACTGACGCTATGTAAATGGTAGATTACTGACGCTACGTAAATGAAAGACTACTGACGCTATGTAAATGGTAGATTACTGACGCTATGTAAATGAAAGACTACTGACGCTATGTAAATAGTAGACTACTGACGCTATGTAAATGAAAGATTACTGACTCTATGTAAATGAAAGACTACTGACGCTATGTAAATGGTAGACTACTGACGCTATGTAAATGAAAGACTACTGACGCTATGTAAATGAAAGACTACTGACGCTATGTAAATGAAAGACTACTGACGCAATGTGAACTAGTGGCATAGTCTTTATGGCTCAGTGTGTTTGTGGAAAAAGTGCACCAGCTTGGTATGAAGTAACTTGGAGCGGTGGCCTCTTAGCGTTTTGGGTTAGTCGCCGGTTTCCTATGTCGAAGGTCGCGGGTTCGATCCCCGCGAGGGGCGAACCTATGTGACTTAGGTACGAGACTATTCAGGTTCCGAGGCTTAGCTGCGTGGGCAAGAAAGATCACGCACTGAATGCTGGGTAGCAGTATCCCATGCTCAACGTAATATCATGGAAGAGCATGGCCTTGTGTTCCAAAATTCAAAGATCCAACTGTAGACTGCATACTCTTACATTGTTTGTCAAAAGCTGCAGAAAAACTATGGGAGGTTTGACTTGCATGCGTACTGTTGAAGAACTATGGGAGGTTTGACTTGCATGCGTACTGTTGAAGAACTATGGGAGGTTTGACTTGCATGCGTACTGTTGAAGAACTATGGGAGGTTTGACTTGCATGCGTACTGTTGAAGAACTATGGGAGGTTTGACTTGCATGCGTACTGTTGAAGAACTATGGGAGGTTTGACTTGCATGCGTACTGTTGAAGAACTATGGGAGGTTTGACTTGCATGCGTGCTGTTGAAGAACCACATTTTAATGTTCTATGGCATGCGCGCTCTGAACGAAACTGTACCAAACTGTACCTAACTATGTGCTATGCATACTACGCCAGTTCTAAGTCTATTTAACGATCGTTGACACTCAAGTGTGCATGTGACAAGTCCAAGACGTCTGCTACATGGTTAGTAATGCTGACATCAGCAGTAATATTAGGGGCACAGCAACCTGCTGCAACCAAACGTAAAGCCAAAGTAAAGGTGTTATTACTGCGACCTTGTGTCGCTGGCGGCGGGGTTGTAGGCTACAGGGGTCATAAGGAACGGAGGGAGAGAGAGAGAGAGAGAGAGAGAGAGAGAGTACGTGAGGGGCCTTCAACGGGAAGCGGGAGAGGGATCGAGGGTCCTCTTAAGTCTTTGTCACTTACCACCGTCGTCAACACTGGTACGAAATGGGTTAAAACCAAAAACGGACGCGGTGGTACGCAGTGGGTTAACAGTAGTTTGGGCGTTTGGTTGGACCACAGTGGCTGAGAAGGGGTTACAGAGTGTACACAGTTTGCCAACCTAGGTTGGACCTTATTATAGATCTTTCCCAAAATCCTCACTACAGACTGAGCTGGAAACAGTTTAGTGGCGCGCTTATTGCTGTGAGGGTGACCAAGGACAGTGAAGCGGTGTTTGTTTTATTAACCGTCTCTCGTGTGGAAAATGTGGCTTGATGGTGTTTTTTCTTCTTTCTGGATGTGAGGATTGTTGTTAGTGAAACAAGTGAACCCGGTTTAAATTTCCTTCCGGTATTTGGCATTATTTAAATTAACGTCCCCGGACACAGTGCGTATAGGGGACAATAAGTGCTTCCGGTGAAAACCACGTTATTTTTAGTATCGGTGCAGGTGAGAAAGTGACGACTGGCGAGCGATCGCATTATTAGTTATGATTATGATGAACACACACTTAACCGCTGCAGCAACAACATTTTGTTAGCAGGGATAGCGTCTGTTCACACCGGCGAGAATTATTAGTGACTAGTCAAACAACGTCTTGTGTAGGTAGCCTTGTTATTAGAAAGCGGACTGTGGGGGAGGGGGGGGGGAAGAAGGGGGGTTTATATAGTCTGGCGAACTTCTATATTCATTCAATGTTTCTTATTCTTCCTTTGTGATGATGATGATGATGATGATGATGATGATGATGATGATGATGATGATGATGGTGGTGGTGGTGGTGGTGGTATCTAACCCGGAATATGCTGGTTGCGCATAAGGAGAATACAAATAAAAGGAAAGGAATGAACATAGAAGTTTAATGCTGGATATTACGGGCCAGCGCCTTGAGAAGCTCTCTGAGCTTGTAAGTGCGCTATATAAGAGAAATCTCTTTCTTAATGTCCACACCACCATTGGCGATACGGCAGACGGAAATAATCATCACAGGGAAGAAAGGGGTAAGGGACTTAACTCAATACTAAACCACCAGAGTAATCATACTGCTAAGATGGACAGTACAAAATGGCCACTTTTACATTGCCCCCACCTCGGGATTCCAACGTGGGTCATCGATGTGCCAGGGAAAACGCTCTGCCACGGAGCTACGGCGGGTGTGGCTATACAGGGTCACGAAAACGACAGGACAGCGAAAGTGCGGTGAGGTCAGGGAAATAACACAATAGTCATAATAGACAGTGCATTGGCCTTTTCGCTGAGGTCATAACTCCATGTTTAGTCACAAGTTGTATGGATAACAAGAGGTACATTTTTTTTACAAGGCCGAGGTAATGGAATAGGGTCGTAGAGTAGACACAAATCTGTCCTTCGGTGAATCTGGTCTTCGGAGAAAACTCCTTCAATGGGCAAATAATAATATTGATTTTAAAGTCTGTAAACATTGTCAATTTAGACCATAAAAATACATAAAAATAACTATCCCTAACTATGAACAATTCAATTATTCACATTGTACATTTAACCGTTGGAATAAATGGAAAGTATCAGGTAAAAACTCCTACTCGGTTTTCACAGAACTTCTAGCAATCCATCACTTTCTCGCTTGCTTCGTCGTGCATGTATAGTAATACTCTTTGTGCAGGCAATTGGATTGAAGATATTTAGCGTGGTTTTACATCTATTAACCAATTGCTTTGAGCAGCTCTTCAGCTGGTATGTGCGCGGGCGCGCATGCGTGTGTGTGCTTGGCTTAAAATGGGCCGATGTGCTGCGGGTTTCTTAACTAGGAAATAATATTTGGACGGATGAGTGTTTTAATAGTGAGTCCTTATTGGTTAAAAGTTATTTCTTAGGTCTTTATTCTGCGGGGATTAAAAAAAAAAGAAAACACGATAAAAAGGAATAATATCTGAACGGTCCTTCATGGCGGACAAGTGATTTCGACGTTTTCTGAAATTAGTTCAGGAAGTGAAACTGAAAAATGTTAGGTTTCTAAGATCAAAACTACGTGTAGGCCTATTTATTATGCATATTTGATTAAAGCGAGTGCGTGTTGTTTGAACTACTGTTCTTAAGTGTGGAGCGTGCTTCATGCCCCTGAATGGGAACATTAAATCGTTGTACAGTGTAAGCTCCTGCTTTGACGTAGAATGAAAAAAAAAAGTGACCAAAATATCTTTCAGCTGTGAGCCTCAATGATTGAAGGAGGACTCCACCGTGTTTTTAGGTTTGGATTTGTGTGCGCGTGTTTTAAAGGGACACGCAACGTTTTATTTGTTCAAGTTGCTGTGTATTTTAAACTGTATATTGTAGCAAGAATTAAAGTTGAAATATTATCCAAGGGAGTTCTCTCCCCTCCCCCACCCTGTGTCCCCGGGCTCCCATCCACTACCCTCTAAACCACCTCCGACCTTACCTCCTCCCCCATCCCCGTCCACCTCACAATCCCAAAGAGACAGAGCAAGGCAGAAGGAAAAGAAGACGAGGAGAAAACAAATACTGGAGGCATTTGTCCACGGTGTCATCTAGCTGTCATTTCAGCATTCCTTGCCTGTTGGCGTTTCGTAGCCTCTGACTCGGCGTTTCCTCATATCCCAAGCATTGGAATTCAGGGAGGAAGGGGGAGATGGGTGAAGAAAGGGGGTGGGAGGGCGGGGTGTGATGAGAGGTGGGGTGAAAGGCGGGTCAACAGTCCTCATAATTAAAACGACAGGTAACAGACGTGGCATTCATTGTTATCATCGTGGAAGGAAAGTGAACTGTTCACAGTTTTGTAAAGATATTATGTAGGACCATTGTGTGCTGTTTATTATGTTGTTTGCGTACATTCACTTTCCTAACCGATAAGAAGACACACAACAACGCAAGTCAGTCCTGGAAGTTTTATTTTAAATATACTGTGTTCCAAGCAACAAAGGGTAGATTTATTGTTGAACCCTACCTGTCCGCTGTCTGTCTCGGCATATTGTTGTTCTCTGTCTCTCTCGCTACCCCCGTTGGGGTGCAGGGGGTTTCAGTATAAATAGTATCCCCACTTTCTGGAAATTCAGTGCTTTATATTCCCACTGTCGCTGTCTTTCTCATTTGCTCTTTCTCAGTCCTGCTCTGTTCTATCAATCTGCTATACTATCTTCTTCTTCGCTAGACCAGTCACCTACCTTTTTCGTTGAAAACTCTTCCGGGACAAGACTCCTTGTTTGTGTTGGATCAGCTTGGGAATATTGGACGCTTTCTGCCAGATGGTCACTAGGGCTTCCTATGATGTTATTATTTAGCAATGTAGGCATTTTATATGTATGTGTTTTGTTGATAATTTATAATGATGTTTGTATTCTATTTTGTTTTTGCAAACGGGGGTTCGATAAATTAGAGTACCGCCTCAGCCGTCCCCTGCGTGCGATGTCTTTATTGTAAAGTGACTGGCTGGTGGAGAGCTTTCAGTTTTACCACTAGAGTTGTTTCAGCAGATCTTTTATGCGGATCGGTTGTCCGGTCCTGATTTGGCTCGGAAGAGTCCGCTGGACCTAAAGCAATAATCATGTAATGTAATGTAATATAATATCTCTCTCGCTCTCTCTCGCTCACACCCCCACCCCCCCCCCCCCACACACACAGTATTAACAAAATAAATATCTAAATAAAATAAAAATATTATGTGACAATTGACTTTACCAAGATGACGTCATACGATATGCTTTTTTTTTTTTTTTGGGAGGGGGGAAGTGTTATTTTGTAGGGTTCACTATTGCCTAAGTACGAAGTTTCAAAGAAATTCGTCCATTAGTTTCAGAGAAAAGTGCACAAATATCACCTACGGACGCCGGACGGACGGACAAAGCCAAAAACAATAGTTTCCAGATCTTTATAGCTCGGGAACTAATGAACCAACAAGGTCCAGGGGCGGAGAGGATAACTTTAGTTATTTAGTTTTTTTCTTTCTTTTTAACTTGACAAGTCCAATTAATGATAAATGACGTGATAATGATATAGGTTAATTGCTTCTCAAACTGTCTATTTTGTGTGTATGTGTGTGCGTGCGTGCATGCGTGCGTGTGCATATTCATATTGTGTGTTGCATGGATATTGTGAGTGTGTATGTGTGTTTTTATATATTGACCTAGGCGTGTGTGAAAATAGGAAGGTTATAACTGTGACACTAGATCTGTTAGCAAAGGTCAGCGGCGTGACGAGGGACGTGTGTGTCAAAACGATGATGAATGATCAGCCATGGAGATCTCTTTCTTGCACTGAAATAGACTTCCATTCATAAGCGTTCGCCTGGCACACCGATGAACCCAGGTTCGAAACCCGTGGTGGGCAAAGATAAAACGTGGCCGTTTCCACTTGTCCATCTCAGCAGTATGATTGCTCTGGTGGCCAAGTGTTGATTTCGGACCCTCACCCCCTGTCTGTCATATCGCCAGTGGTGGGTGTAGAGGTTAAAGTTCGTTGTTCATTTACTTACTTTCTCTTATCACAGGCGCACGAAGACGTGACAGCGCCGACCCCAAGCAAAGTTCTTGTTTCCGGAGAATGCCGGGTGCGATTGAGAACGCAACGGAGGAAACCGAAATATTCACGCTTACGTCACAAACCCTGAAAATCACTCCTGTGGTCTTGACAGAAATGAGTCCATTGCCTTGTGTACTAGTTGCTACATGCTAATACCATATCTTGTGTCTAGATGACATACCACATCCGCAGACAAGTAGACGTACGTGCGACCAATCTCTTTGCTTTTGATTTTTTTTGGGGGGGACACTTTATTGTCCCTTTTTATTGGGAAATTCTAGGCCGCTTCCCTTGGGGAAGGCGTAGTCGCAGCCTGCGGCGCGCTCAAACCCAACCTACCTAATATTAGTTGAGCTTTTAAAAAAATTGGGGTAGGGGCGAAGGGGGAGGAGGGGGGGGGAGAGCAAACCGGAGTCCCCGGAGAAAACCCCCGAAACGGCGCCCGAGTGGAAAGTAAATAATATTCGGAGAAATATAACGCCCAGAGGGAGGATCGACTGTTCACCTGTCAGGTGCCATTGGTCTCTAGTGATATCCACTCAAGGACCATTTTGGACTCGGTAACAGAACTGCTGGCAACGTGCGCAGTGGTTTTGGCGACGCGTGAGTGAGATGAGCCACCCGGTACACATTGGTCGAAGGCTGCCAGAAGCATGTTTTACTAGTCGCCTCAACAGGCGATAAAGCATGCTCTCATGCTTCATAGCACTGCTTCCTACACGCTTCAAGCTCTATAGTGACGGAAAAAGCGCAATTTCAGTAGAGAGAGAGAGAGAGAGAGAGAGAGAGAGAGAGAGAGAGAGAGAGAGAGAGAGAGAGAGAGAGAGAGAGAGAGAGAGAGAGAATGTTGCTCTACAACATTCCGCTCTTTCCGTCTCAAAATCCCAATTGCCTTGTTAGATTCTTAAATTGCAGGAAACCAAGTGAGGACACTATCCGGCGTCAACAAACGGTTCAAAAACATTGTCAAACGGTTCGTAAAAGACAGTTGACCTAGAAACTAATACAGTTTGACCTAATTCGTCCCCTAGAGGAGACGAAACTTACATTTTTTCTATTTTCATGAGTTCACTGCAGTGAAATTGCGCTTTTTCCGTGACTATAGAGCTTGAAGCGTATACAAAGCAGTGCTCTGAAGCATGGGAGCATGCTTTATCGCCTGTTGAGGCGACTACTAACGCACGCTTCTGGTAGCGTTCGACCAATGTGTATCGGGTGGATGAGCCCGGTCAAGAGAACGAGATGGAATATAGCAGTAGGCGAAATCATGGAAACTTCTTTTTGGGCGAAAACCCTCCCTGATCGTTTCTATATTATCGCATACAGTAAAAGAATAGTACGCATGGATTTTGTTGATAAAAATATATATATGCCTGCACATTTCTTCTTCGTTTACGTCTTCTTCGTGTTTGTGTTCCTCTTCTGCTGCTGCTGCTGGTGCTACTACTACTACTACTACTACTACTACTACTACTACTACTACTACTACTACTACTACTACTACTACTTGTTCTTCTTTTTGTTTCTTTTGTTTCTTTCATTCTACTACTACTACTACTACTACTACTACTACTACTACTACTACTACTACTACTACTACTACTACTACTTCTTCCTCTGTTTCTTTCGTTCGTTCCTTGATTTTTTTTCTTTTTCTTTCCTCCTCCTCCTCTTCCTCCTCCTCCTCCTCCTCCTCCTTCTTCTTCTTCTTCTTCTTCTTCTTCGTCTTCTTCTTCTTCTTCTTTCCTCTTGCTTCTCTCATCCTCCCCCCCCCCACTCACCTCTTTTTTTTTTTTTTTTTTTTTTTTTTAATGATCTCCTTTCCCTCCCCTTGGCCCTTGTCCCTCTAGCTGTCATCTGTAAGCAGCGTTGTCACTTCCTTGACCTTTTACACTAGGATTCGTTCGCTTGGCTCACTTCCCACATCACCCCGCCCAAAATAGATCCTGACCGCGTACAACGGCATGGCCGCCCTCTGTGGTCAGAGCATCGGGGACTCGCAGAGTTCCACTTCTACGACACGCCGATGTCGCGTGGAAAAGAACCAAGTCTGCAGTGCCAACTTGGACAATGTGATTTATTGAGATTATATTTCTTTTATTACCCAAGTTCTGTGAGATTAACCGGTATGAAAATGGTGGCGAGCTTTTGAGTTGCCTGAAATCCGACTTTGCTCTGTTAACCTGGTTGTCTGCCCGTTTTGTATACACCAATCTCTGTGGCAAGAATGTCGTGTGAAAGAACCTTATTTGTGAAATGTGATCATAGCGTTTTGGTATTTATTACATTAAATTTTATACACTGGCGGATATATACGTGATCTTTTCGACTATAGTTATTTGTTACGTAGTTTTAGAACCTGTGTTTTATTGGCTGTATGTTTGTTATTGTTACAGTTTTGAGTGCGTCGTTGTGTGAGAGTATGCGTGATAGTGCTTTGAGCGGAGATGTTTGTTTTTTTGTTGGTTTTTTGTTGTTGTTGATAGTTTGGAATTGCGCTTTATGAAGTAAATAATAATAATAAGAAGAAGAAGAATTATAAATATAATATTATTATCGTCACTAAATGATATAGGAATTTCTGCCTTGTTCTAAGGGCTTGTAGTGAGGTTTGAGTGGCCTGAATACAACTTACCGTGATTTCGAGACAGGTTCTGACGTTGAACACAGAGGGAGGGAGGGGGAGGGATGTTGCAGAGAACCCATAATTTGGAAAAAGCACATTTAACGAACATTGCCGCACATGAGAAAAAGTGACAGTGATATTTAATTAAAACAAACGTCGGTTACACTTATTGAAATGTACATTGTGGGTTTAGTTATTTTTGGAAATACAGTCTGTTACAATTGCAGATTGTTAACTGCTGAAGAAGCTGTTAGCGAAATACATGAATTGAGAAGCACTTAATCTGCTGTGTGTGATCTACTTTGGCTTTGAGCTCCACCTCCATCGTATTCTTGTCACACCTCACGGAAATGCAGGAAGCACTAGAGATACATAGATGCTGCAACGAAATCACTTTCGCTGGGAGTTTCGGTTATACGACGTCACACATTTTTGAAGTCACGTGACTTCCTCATTTACGCGATACGACTTTCGTTCCAAAAAGCGATGCCACTTTCGTGAAAATCCAAGATTACACGAACACCATTTCGTCGTTATTTTTTAATGTTATCTTGGTCAATGAGCAGCATCTTGTTCTAAGAAATACTTAGATTGATATTCGGACTATTTATTCGCGCGTCATAGGCCATTCAAAATGCTGTTATGAGATTATAGGCGTTTGTTGAGTGATGCAGGTGTCGAAGGTCTTGGAATTGAGAGATCCAAAATGGCGATAAGAAGAACCCCCTTCGACAGGCATTTTATTTTGGCTTGTTTGCTTCAAGGTGACATTGCATATACGTCTAAGTTGCTTTTGCATGTAACTTATAGTTGTTCTTATTAATTAATGGGACGATATATTTTGGCAGAGTACATACGAGTACTGTCCCTTGGAAACACGATTTTTCTTGTTTCGCAGCACGAGAGTTACTCCAAGGGAATCAATAAACAAAAAGTTGCGTCCCTTTTTTCATCGACGCGTAGTTCGCTGACCCCTCTTTCTCTACTGCTAAAGTTATACGAAAGTGGTTGAGTTGGAACGGCTGCTCGCGCATCCTTCATGCATCAAACGGTTAACGAAGCAAAACTCCAACGAAATGCGATCTATATTTCTCTACTGTCACGGTTGGTCCTTATGGAACTTGTGCAGGAAATGGGAAAAACAATTTCAAGCCCCTGCAACTTGTATACTAAATATTGTCTATTTTTCTGTGTCTCACCGTACCGCCCTAGCTCAGTGGTAGAGCGTTTACACCGATAACCCCTCAAGGTTCCAATCCTGTGGTGGTCAAGATAAATAGAGGTCATTCTCTACTGTCCATCATGGCAGTATGATAGCCCTGGTGGTTTAGTGTTGATGTTAGGTCCTTCCTTAACTCCCACTTGTTCCCTGGGATGGTTATGCCCGTCTGCCCTATGACCAATTGATGGGTGTAGAGGTTACTGACTCCGATCCTCCATTATCTGTCAATATTTTGACGCTGCGAATATATTTCACAATGGCGGTTTTTTCACGCGACACTGCAAAACTAATCAACAGAATGCTTCAAGTCTCTGTATATTAATGCTGCTCTCTCTCTCTCTCTCTCTCTCTCTCTCTCTCTCTCTCTCTCTCTCTCTCTCTCTCATATTAATTCATGCTCAGGGTCTCTGAATTCAGATGCGGCCCAATCTTTCTGTCCCCAGTGCTGGTTCGTGCTGAAGGGGGAAAAAACCCCACATGCACGCCAACTTATAGTTTCTCTGTGAACAGGCTCAAAGACTAGGGCAGGGTTATTACTGGAGTATTCTACACACTTATGGTTTTCTTCTGACGCTGCTTTGCTTATCAAAGACTTCTTAAAGTTTCTAACATCGCGGGCAGTGTGTTCGTTAGCTGCGATCAGTTGAATATAGTACTGCGTATTTGTGGTAATATGGTGAAGGATCAAATTCTCTGTAGGGTTTGCTGTGCAGGCCCGTTCGAGGTGAAGCTTTTATTCTGGGTCTAGTTAGAAGTCTGTTATAATTATCGTGTTGTTGTCGTGTTATTCTTGCAAGTGCTGTGTGATACGAAAAGGTTGTTATTAGTATCTTTGTGCTGATATAACATTGCCAGGTAATAGTATTGGTGCACAGATTTTGAAGGAAAAAAGTATTTCGGTGTGAAGTACAGTCCGTGGTTTTTTGTTTTGTTTTTTTGTGTAGGGTGTGATTTTATATCATACTGTGACTTAGTTTTAAAAAGATGTGCGTGCCACACATACACGAGGTCGAGTTATTTTTAGTTTCCACCTGCAGCCCAGAGTAGTAGACTTTGGCTTCATAGAGGAGGCCTATGTTTTGTATAGTAGGTTAATAATAATAATAATAATAATACAGGATGCTATACGCGCCTTACCCCAAATCATTCAGGCTCAAAGCGCGGCGACCTATACCAACATACACGCTCACCTGTCTCATCCACCCTCACACATACCAAACACACATCCATCACTCAAACAGGTGGTGTAAAGGCAGGGAGATCGCTATTAGAAGACGGAAAGAAAATCGAATTTTTATTTTTGAAATTTTTTTATATTGACTGCGTCCTGTACCATTATTGAAGGTTATTGCTGCTGCGATTGCATACTGTGACCGTGTTGATTGAGAGTCGCTTCGGACCACCAGGTTGCGTTGTATGAAACGCTAAACTGCGTTGGGAAGACTTTGTGTCAGTATTTGTATTGGTATTATGTTGTATGAGTATGTAAGTTTCAGTGTTATAGTTTGCTGGAGTTGAATTATTCTTAGCTGCCTTTCTCCGCACGAGGCTAAATACAGCAAACACTTCATTCACCGTGGGAGAATAAGACTCGGGTCAGTATTTGTATTGTAGTTATACCGAGTCCTTATGTAAACTTTCTTAAAAATCGTTTGACCTCATCACACTGCCTTTTCAAGGTACCAGTTGTAGTCCTTATTCTGGATCCAGTGTTTTGTTTGGGTTGGGTCGAGTATTGTGCATGGGTGAAGTAGGGGGCGCGATGGTCGTAATACAGGGACTTGTTAGATTTATGTCCCCCGACACATAGAGCATATAGGGGGGACAGTGACTTGTGTGAGTGTGTTGAGCTATTATTGTACCGGTACCTATAAAGGTCAAAAAGACAACTAAAGACAACTAAAGACGGCTAAAGACAACTAAAGACGGCTAAAGACAACTAAAGACGGCTAAAGACACCTATGTATAGACAACTAAAGACAACTAAAAGTTGTCTTTAGTTGTCTTTTCGCCCTTTATAGGTACCCCTAAAGACAACTAAAGACAACTGAAGACGGCTAAAGACCCCAGGGGTAGAAAGTTTAGAGAGTATACAAGGCTGCAAACAACTTAAAGAGCCCCAAAACACCTGCCATCTTTGAAAGACATTGGCTATGGCAGAAATTTGTTGCCGCGTAGAAAGTACAACGGATTAAAAAAAAATAACAATAATATTTTTCAAGTATATTATATAAGATAATTGATTTAGATACAAAGTGAAAGCTGTTCTGGGTGATTGTGTAGTCGGATTTAATGAAAATGCAATGCCCGATTCGAAACTGAGGCTATTGTTGTTAATAGGGTTAGGGTTAGGGTTAGTTGTCTTTAGTTGTCTATACATAGGTGTCTTTAGCCGTCTCTAGTTGTCTTTAGCCGTCGTTAGTTGTCTTTAGTTGTCTTTTCGCCCTTTATAGGTACCGGTCTTTAGTTGTCTTTAGTAGTCTTTAGCTGTCTTTAGTTGTCTTTAGTTGTCTTCAGCTGTCTTTAGTTGTCTTTAGTTGTCTTTAGTTGTCTTTAGTTGTCTTTAGTTGTCTTTAGTTGTCTTTAGTTGTCTTTTCGACCTTTATAGCATTATGTACGGTTTTCTTTCTCTGCAATGAACAATTACTGCAAGGACTCGACAGCATTGGTGCACAGTTAGTATTTATAAAGCATCGCAATGTAAGGTGGGATATTATGGGAGTTAGCCAGTCTTTTGAAGGTTGGCGAGGCGTTAATTTTAAACCTATTTGAAAGACCGCAATTATTATATTTATATTCTTATTCTTGTTCCCCAAGCTTTGCAGTAATAAGCTTCTTGTTGCCAAATTCGCTAATATTTCTGTAAGCCCCACGATTTACTCGTCCTCGTTGATTCGTTGCATACTACATACAATATTGGTACACATATTGACTTAGAATAAGATTTCGTATTATTTATTAATTTGTATGTAGTGGACCAATGTTTTTATTTCTTTGTTTGTTTTTATTGTGAGTGGGTTTTATTTTTTTTATTTTTTTTTTGAGGGGGAGGGGTGATGGTGATGGCGGATGGGTGGGACTGGTGTGAGGTGAGGAGTGTGGTGAATTATTTTATCTTGGTTACTGTTTAAAAGACCACGTTAAGTTGAGCTGGCTCTTGACGGGTTTCCTTCTGTGACCTAACAACGCAAGCTGCGTAGGTGTATGACGGCCTACTAGTGCCAAAACCGAGAGTTACCATTATCATGACATAATTAAAATTAACACGTGTTCGGTGTAATTTACAGAGATACCGGTAATCCATAGTGTTAATTAATAAGCATCAGTATTTACCACGCCTTCCTAGAGCTAAAACCTGACAATTATCATGACATAATTACAAATGTCATAGCATATTTACAATTATCAAGGGATAACTACAATTATCATTGAAAAATTAAAAATATCTTCGCGTGATTATGTTTTGGCTCTAGCAATCCATCTGGAAATGGGCCAAAATCAAAACTTATAATATTCCATTTATATTTACCATTTTTACGTATTAATTATAAATATGTCGTGACAATTTTTACGTGTTAATTGTAAATATGTTGTTGATATTTGTAATTATCACATGATATTTGTAATTATCAGGTTTTTGGCCCTTGTAGACCGTCATATTGTGAATAATGCAGAACACGTGTTAATTACTATTATCACTGATACCTGTAAATGCACCTTTTGGCACTAGGAAGCCGCCTTAGAATTAAGTGTGATCACGTAAAAATTGTAATTATGAAGTGAAAATTTTAATTATTATGTGATAATTACAATTTTTGGTTTTCACGCATTTCCAGGCGGTGCTAAAGCCAAAACTGAAAATTAAACATGATCACGCGAAGATATTTATAATTTTTCAATGATAATGGTAATTATCCCTTGATTATTGTAATTATTCCAGGATATTTGTAATTATCTCTATTTTAGCGCTAGTGGGCCGTCATATAGGTGAAAAGACAAAATGTTGTCTTTACCGGGTCGTCTGTGTGTCACCCAAAGGGAATAGTTCAAAAGCCTGTGGTGTGCTCCAACACGCCTGAGGAGTACATTACATTCTAGTTCCACGTTTGCATTAGCAATCACAAATATGGTGTGCAGCCGCCAAAAAGTACTTCAGCGTGAATTATGGGATTTCAGTATTTGTGATTTCAGTGCCACAGGTCTATGGTTTGTAGAAGAATGGGTTGAGTTGTAACCCGTGAAGAACCTTTTTAGCCAAAGGCATGTAGTGAATCGAGAACCTTTTAGGTTGCAGTGTTTTAGCTTCATTGGAGTTTGCGTTTTAGCGCGGTCTCGTCTTTTGTATAGAAATGTGAGGAGGTGTGTTAGTTATACTTTGACTATTTCACGTGGCGTCGACCTCACAGTCGTAGTATGTCCCACCGCCTTAGCTCAAGTGGTAGGGCGTTCGCCTGGCACACTGATGACCCAGGTTCGAATCCCGGTGTGGGCGAAATAAAAAGTGGCCATTTTCACTGTCCATTTTAGCAGATTTATTGCTCTGGTGGTTCAGTGTTAATTAGGTCCTTACCGCTTGTTCCCTGACATAGATTAAACCTCAATGTTCACT